>LKTO01000021.1:0-223126 GCA_001399465.1 Hymenoscyphus scutula
GGTAAGGAGGAAGGAGGGAAGTGGTATGTGGGGGTTTGATTTTGTTGATTTTGTAATTTTTGCGACGGAAGGAGAGACTTCGTGTCTGTGTCTCCTGCTTTTTGGTTGAGGCTTGTCGAGTTTCTATGTCGAGGTCGGTGGTGGAATGGTTTCTTACCTTATTCAAGATAGTAAGGCTAGTCGTTTTGCATCTCCAATTTCCATAGTAGGTAGTTAAAAGATTTGAATTCTTTCCACTTGTCATTATTGGTGACTTAAAGTACATACACCATTCTTAGTAATTTGCGAACTTGTGGAGGCAGCGAAATTTCCCACAATAAATAGTGAATTCCATCCCCCAAACCTGACCTTACCACATCAGACCCACTTAGATTTTGTTGAACGTGGCAAAAACGCTGAGTGAAACTAACACTCAACTAACGCGATTAGGCAACTCTAGCGTGGGCGCTTTCACGAACGAGTGATGAGGCTACTCAGTAGCGCCTAGCTTCGTCTGGATCCACCCCCGCGTGGCTTGGGCTTGCGATTTTGTTGCATGTCGCCCGCGGGTAAAGTTGAGGCTGCGAGCGATTGGGTTAATGGGAAACGTGGGTGAAGTGAATTATGGGTAGGGAATGGATTTGCTCTGTGGCGTATATCTCGCGCGTTTCTTCACTTTCTTGGATTGATGTGCTTTGTACTGTAAATGGAAGTTTAGATGTGACGTATAGTTTGGGTTATTGGAATGGAATTAGCTTCTTCTCGAGAATCTAATAACACAGAGTAGTAACAAAAGTACTACATGGAACAATTTTCCTGCTCTCTTATTAGCTCGTACCTTAGTATAGTGTTTGCGGGTAATAAGTGGTGAGTATAAGTGAGAATTAGAGAGATGATTATTCGATTCCCTACATTCAAAATGTGTCATTTTGCGATCCAGTCTCAACTAAAGGAAAATTAATCAAACGGACACCCTTCACATCTGAGTGTTCCCAAACTCAAAAGCGCCATTTGTGGACTTGGTCCCGTGCCTATGACACCTTTTCTCGTTTAGACTGTTACTGTGGACCATCTCGCCAGTTATTAAGTGACGGAAACCAAAAAAGACAGCAACATTGAGGTTACTTGAGGATATTCGTCCTTGGGAAAGAATAATTTTCTCCTTGCTTTAATCTTGCCTGGACATTCGATGAATACCGTGCAAGCTCTATTCTTCGTTCCGCTCATTTCATAAACCAACTACTTCAAATTTTATGGTTTCAGTCAAGTTCACGTAGTGTATCTACTTTACTTTCACTCTACCTATTAACTTCTACTTTCAAGTTGACATTTCAACCGGAGAGAAATTCCCATATCTTCAGCTCACAAAGAAATCTAAAGAGTTACGCAGTTTGGGACGACACAGTAGGGAAGATCAATCACTTAGAGAATTTCCAAGAGAATAAAAGTCTCAACCTCTGTATTCTACAAGGTGGATAATAATTTTTACGGATTTATTAGGAGGGCGTGCTTCCTTGCAACTTTCAAGAGTGAGGGACAATCACGACTGATGGCACCACCACAGATCGCTATACTATAAGTTCACGCAGCAATATGATACCTCTTCAACTTCTCTGCAAACTCTCTCTGCAAAAGCAACTAAGTTTTTCTGATCCTTGAATTTACTGCTCTCCGCAATCATAAGATCACCGCCGTTTCAGCATCATGTCTACCAATACCAATACAACCCCTCAGACAGAGTGCTTTCCTGAGGAGATACGACCCCTTCTCAAGGGCGAATCCACCAAAGAAGAGGTATAGACGATCCAGATACTCGGCTAAATCCAAATTTAACTTTCTTTAGGATGTATTCAACAAAGCAAGCAGCACGCCGTCAACCGTGTCCGCGTCTTTGACCGAATTCCCCCTTTTTGGTGATTTACCCCTGGAGGTACGAGAGGTCATCTGGGAGTTTTCTCTAGACAATATTGAGCCACGACTTGTGTATCTGAAAGAAAAGGTCGTACCCATTTCTAGAACTCTAGGGGATAAAGTACGCTCCGACATCCCTATTGGAGAACATCACCCTGATGAAACGCCAATGAGATCGGTTATTCTCAGCCCCAGCGAGTACGAGCAATTCAGGAGTGATGTTGCTGACATTGTTTCTCTCAAACTTTACTTCCAGCAACATTTCAATCCAAGCCACGCATACCCGTTTATGCACGGCATACAGAGTGACGATACCAAGTCGGGAAGTCTTGGGGTTTTTTATGACGACAGTAATCCAATAGGAGAGGCCTTCACCTATTGTCAACAGCACATAAAAAGACTCCTGGGTGGTGGTTGGATCCAGATTGAATACCAAGATGAGGACCTTGCGAAACAATTAGAGCAAATTTATGGATGGGAAAGGACTTCCGTTTAGTCTATAATATTATAACTTTAATAATCCTACTACAGCTCAGGTCGATAGATTAGAATCTACCTTAAAGGAGGAGGGGGGGGTTTTAAAGAGTGTCGTATGACCGTGACAAAAAGCGGAGTGTTCTAGAACCGTTCTAGGAGTATCCGCCTTTTGTAATAATTAGTAGGTAATATAAAATATTACTATTAATATAAATAACTATTATATAAGGATTAATTTATATAAGTGTTGTAATTTATAGGATTGTTATAAAGGACTAGTTCTTATAGGATGGTTGTAGCGCTAATATAATAGTTAAGTAAGTTCTTAAATCAAAAGTAGTAAAAGTCTATAAAAACAGGGGTTACACAGATAATTATTAGAGCTCGGTATTACTCTCTATAGCTTAACCTCAACGCTATAAGAATATAGGTTTCATATTTGTTGGATTCAGCTAAATTAGTAGCGCGTAGGGTGGGTTGCGGCCTCGGAGGGATGTCTAAGGCGCGGGTGTGTGTGGTCGCTTGTAGGTAGGGTGACAGGTGGCCTAAGGTGCGAAGCTATTCCCAACCTTAGCGACCTACTCTAGGTAACGCCCTAGGAACGCTCGTAGAACAGTTATAGGCACAGTTACGAAAATCTCCTACTCTTATAAGACGATTACACTAGGCCATGATTACAGTATACTAACCTACTACATAACAAGATATAACTATTAAGAAATTAGAATAAATAATTTTTGTAAATAATATTACTACGCTATTATAACCACCCTAACCCCCCCCCTACTTCTTTAAGGTATCTTAAATTTTCTTATCTCCTTTATTACGAAGTAGATAAGCGAGTACTTTACGAGTATAAATAGAGACGAGCGTCTACTAGCCTGTTCCTCTACTTGAAGATGTATAATTCTAAATTATAGATGATAGAGACCCTTGTAGTATACCGGTAGGCATATCGTACACTTCCCTAATCCCTTCAAAAAGCTTGATTTGTGTAACTGTACAAAAAATAGCTGCTTCAGGTCGTGCCCGGGTTCGAACTGGGGACTCGAGAAGGCTCATTATTTGAGTCAGAATCTCGCGTGCTAACCACTACACTACACAACCTTGTTGAATTTTTTTGTTAAGTCTCTTGGTGAATTCCTCTGAAAATAATTAAGACCCCACCCACCATGCTCCACCATGAAAAGCAAAAATATCTCCCTTATCAGATCCCCCGAAATCTTCCCGAACACACAGCCATTCACGACTCACGATCCCGGTCTCACGAGACCCCCGATTCCGGGACAACTCATCCTCAAGAACGAGACAACCAAACAACGAGACAACTCGCAGCTCTACACTCCTTATAAACCATGACCATGCGATAACATACATCATGGGTTTCTCCGAAAAGACTCCGTTGATTCCATCGAAAGCCATATCCCGTTCAGGAGGAATATTTCAAGTTGAGGCTGCAGCCCATGAGAAGAAATGGTTTCGAGATCGCAGAATAGTTTTGTTATTCCTTGGATTACTGTTCGCGCAGTTTATAATATTCAATTCTTGGAGCGAATTGTTATCTGGTGGGGAGGTAGATGAGGAGAGAAGAGAGGGATGGACTTGGAGTGGTGCGAGAGCGGATAAGGAGTTAACGTGGCATCGTTGTTATGATGGGGTGTATGATTGTGCTATACTTGATGTTTGTTACTTTTTTTGCTCCTATGTTATACTTTGCGATTATTAGGATTGAAAATGGGGTTTGAACGAGGCTAACTAAACTAGGTGCCACTAGATTGGCTTGACCCTTCGGATGAACATCGAGCTAGTATTGCTGTGATACGTTTCAACGCCACGAGTAAGAAAGATTATAAGGGGCCGTTGTTCATAAATCCTGGTACTTACTTCCTCTTTCCTGAAAATAAAAGGAACTTGAAATTAATAAATCACAGGGGGACCGGGCGGCTCAGGAATCTGGTTCGTGAAGAACCTAGCACGATACTACCAAGCGATAGCAGGAAGGAACTTCGTAAACACCTCCCCCTTTCTAAACGAGAAAAACGCTTACGTAAAATTAGGATATCATATCTTTCGACCCACGAGGAGGTCTATCTCCCCTCTCATATATTCTCCAATTCCCATACTGACGAGTAAAATAGTCGGTCACTCAACCCCAAAAGCAACCTGTTTCCCCACCCCGCAATCCTCCCTCCTCTGGTCCCTCCTCTCCCTCCCAGTACTAGACGCCCACCCGGGTGTCCTCCACGACGCTTACGCCCACGCAAAAGCATTCTCAAAACAATGTCTTCTCACATCCACCTCTTCATCCCAAAACATCTCAGTCTCTCACCCAAATCCATTATCCTATGTCTCGACAGCCTCCACAGCACGAGATATGTACGAACTAATGACTCAACTCCACCTCCCCTCCCTTCAATACTGGGGTTTCAGTTACGGCACCTACCTCGGTCTAACATTCGCCTCATTGTATCCCGAAAACGTTGAGAGAATGATATTAGATGGTAACGTTGAGGCTGAGGAGTATACCTCTTCGAGAGGAATAACATTCATCACCGACACGGAAAAAATCTTAACCGCACTCTTCCACTACTGCCACCTCTCCGGCCCAGAAGGCTGTGCATTTTACTCTCCCTCCGAAGAGGAAATTCGTCAAAGATTAGACAACTTACTAGACAGTTTACGAAAGACCCCCGTCGTCGTTGTTGGCACGGAGAATTCTCTCACACCTGCTATCATCACATACTCTGATATCAAACGCTTAATAACCAGTACCCTCTACCGACCCATCCTTCTCTTCCCTACTCTTGCGAAGATCTTAGCGGCGTTGGAGAGGGGAGATGGAGAACCATATCTGGAACTCATACCTCCTATATCTCAGGATTCATTCCAATGTTCAGCGAGTTCATTGCCGGTCTTAGACACGTTTGAGGACGATGATACGGAGGGGAGTGCAGATGCTACATTAGCAATCATGTGTTCCGATAACGGGGGTGTGCATGAGAGTGTGGAGATGTATGATGAATACGTCAAGGAACTCGTGGGGATTGGTCCAATGGTGGGTAGCACCATGGCTGAGATGAGATTGGCATGTGTTGGATGGGGGGTTGAGGCTAAGTGGAGGTTTACTGGTTTGTTCCTCTCTCTTCTGTTTGGATTTGAGATGAAGAAGTTGCTGAGAAATAATCCAATAGGACCTTTCAAAGCCCCAAATGGCACCGCCACGCCAATCCTCTTCATCGCAAATACAGCTGACAACGTAACACCCCTCAAATCCGCACAGAGAAACGCAGTAGGATTCCCAGGTTCAGAGGTCTTGGTGCAAGATGCTTATGGAGTAAGTCTTCCCTCCTGCTCTTACATTTCCCCTCTCCCTCTTTTCACGAAGATGCCCCCTTCTTTTCACACTTCCACTCCTTCATTTCATCAAAAATCCGCCTAGTTTTCTTCCACAAACCCCTCACTCCCCTACCCTACCCTACCCTTACCTCGCCCCAAATACAAGAACTAAAACAACAAAAACCCAGCATACAACCCTCTCAACGCCCTCCCGCTGCACAGCAGCATTCATAAAATCCTATTTCCAAAATGCCACCCTCCCACCCCCATCCACAGTCTGTGCATCAGATTACCTCCCCTTCGAGAACTGGTGGGATGTCAATACAAAATCCTCCAAGCACTCGAGGATCTCGCAGGATAGGAGGGAGAAAGTGGGTGCTTTTAGGAAGGAGGTATTGGACGAGGATGGAGATGAGGATGGAGATGATGATTATGAGTTGGATACAGCAATGCAGGTTTTAATGAAAGTCGGATTTAGAAGTTTATAAGAGGGATGATATGAGATGGGAGGATGTTTTCTTGCCTACTAATTAGTATGGTCTTTACGAAGATTTTTGATGATGAGTTTCTTTTTGAGAAGATTGAAATCTTTCACAGCTAGGTTTTTTTTTTTTTTGGATTGATGGATGGAAGTAGGTACATAGCGTAGCGTAGCATAGCATAGCACATATATAGACTCTTTATACCCCTTGAATACTACCCAGAAATCTTTACTGTACGACACAGACATTTACAGAAAAAATATTCCAGACTCCCCCAAGTGTAATAATAAACTACACAACTACCCAAGTACCACTCAAGTACTCCATAAACACTAGTAACTTCTAAAGCATAACACTAAACACTACCATTCTGACACTTTAAAAAAAGGGTATCTCAAACGATCAAGGAAAGTCAAAGTCAAGTGGAAAAACCAAGAAGCTTTGCCTCTTCTTCCATAATTCCCTCTTCTTCTTTACATCCCTTCCGTTGTTTTCTCTTAATATCTTATAGTAAAAGATTTCTTAAATTATACAGATAGTAGTTAGGTACCAGGCTCCCGAGTCCCACAATGTTCCGAGTAGAATTCGTTGAGAGTAGTGTAGTGATGAGTATAGTGATAGTCGATCCGAATCGTTCTGTACTTATTACTCCTGTAGTATTGGGTTAAAGCAGAGTTGAGTAGTGTTGAGTAGGACAGAGTAGTACTTCTAGTATTTGACTCGACTCTCCACTCCTCATGTAATACACGAATTCCCCCGAGTCAACAGTGGAACCAGAAACGAAAGAAGACCCTAAGTTCTAGTACCTAGCTACCTAGGTGAATACCCCGTGGTCACAAAGCGACGAGTCCAGAGCAACAGAATATACAACCCAACCTAACCTAACCTAACCTTACCAAATCAAATCCACGTACCTAAAATTATCTCGCAAACTACTCCCTATCCCTATCCCTATACCCATACCAACCTATAGAATACCTCAAGCGAACGAGAAAGGAAAAGAACGATATTACCTAGCTAGGTTCCTAGGTTCCTGCCATAGCCTACAAGTAGGGAGGTAACCCAAACGGTATCGGTCTAGATCACCTGAGTAAAAGATCAATATCTATCAAGGTCTTTTCGGCTCCTTTCTTTTTGGAGATATAACGTAGGTAGGTAGTACCTTCCAGGTTATCTTGTCGGGTCCCTGTGGTGTCAAATTCAGGGCTCAGTCCACTCCTAAACCCAACCCAAAACCAACCCACAAAAAAAACCACTCGTCTCACCAAAAAGCACCAAGCAAATTCAATATTCAAATTATTGAATCTCATCTCAATTTTCATTCCTGCTCAAGCCAGCTAACTACCTAGCCTATCTTCTCTCACAAAAAAAGGTACAATACACGCCAACCCAACCCAACCCGTCTGTTATCGGCGTCGGTGTCAGTTGGTGGCAACCCTGCCTGGTATCAAATCTATCTCATATAAATACAGTAACAAAAAAAAGAAGAGTCATCCATCTTATCAGATTCCCATCTAGACTTGAACACCCATCCCTAATCGCCATCGCAATGCAAAAAGAGCAAATGCAAAAAAAAAAAAAAAAAGAGTAAAAGCTACCTGCAAATTTCAATCAAAGAAACCACCCAAAAGTGTGAAAACTCCATCGAGGCCGTATCCCCTTTCCCAAAACAAAAAACGCCGTCGCAATATGTGGGTTGTGAAAAAAGCAAAGGTATAAAGAGGAAAAACGAAAGAAGAAAAAAAAACGGTGATCAGAATAACCACAACAATTCCACAACCCGATCATCACCCTCACTCTCCTCCTCAATCTTCGCCCCCTTCTTCCCCCCTTCCTTGATGTGTTTCGGCGATCGCTCGACGTATGTCTGTCGCACCCCAACATCGGGGATAATCTCCGAGTCCTCCATCCGCAGCGTCTTCTTCTCCTCCTTCGTTTTAGCAGGTCGAAGGGGTCCGATGCGATGGATATACCTCTGCATTTCATCCGGCCACGTGAACTCGACTTGGCTCAACTCCGTACTGTTGATCCCCTTGGGATACTCCACGATCGTGAAGCCATTGTGCAACACGATGTCATCCGCAAAGAGCCATCGCATGAGGATTCCCTCGTCGCCGCAGGCCTTGGAGACGTAAGATACGGCGGGCATGTCGATGTCGAACCAGGAGCGCCAGTGGTGAATGGTCAACATTCTTCTTCCGCTCTCGAAATAGCCCGATGCTTCGTCTGGGCTACCGCGGAAATCCATTTGGTTGAGGAGAGGGTCGTAGGTCGGTCGGACGGCGGAGAAGCGGTTGAGGCATTGGTCGACTATGCCGTCGCCTTGGTCGAGGGCGATGGACATGCATGCATCCCATGTGCTTTTCTCGGTGAGTTTCGCTGCTAGAGGGACCGAGATGAATACTCCTCCTCCACCGAATGGGATCAAGCCGAATATCTTTACTTGCTCGAAGTTATCCGATATTGCGGCTACGAGACGTTCCTCCTCTGGGTCATATTGTTTATCCAAGTGTGCGACGAGTGCGGGGAGAGAGGAAATAAAGGTGTCGTCGTCGATGAGGACAAGCCACTTCGTCTCTGGCGTGCGGGAATCGTAGAGTTCTTTGATGAGGGAAAAGTAGGTTCGTGCGAATTCGTGGGGGGTGGCTTTGATCGTCGTATTCATTCCCAAATCGCGCATCTGCTGTTGTGTATGCGCGATCTTGTCGGATGCTGGGACGAGAACGTTAAGAGTCGCATCGGTGTTTGGGAGCCAATGTTGGAATTGTGGGATGGCCTCTGGGAGACGGTCGATGTTTGTCGCAATTCCAAATTTCATGCCCGAGGTTTTGACTTTTGGCGACTTTGGCACCTCCAATGTCAGGACTGGCAGATCATTGTCGAATGCTACTCGTTGCAGATCCTCTGGGTGTGCGCTCATGAGGACGGGCTCGCTCGATAATGTCGTCTCGTTGAGCGTCGTCAATTCGGGTCGTTTTCCTTCGAAGAATTTCGTCTTGATCGTTCGTCTACTGTAGCTAAAGTTCCCCGTCAACCCCAGCTTTTCCAAATGGCTAAAGTCCTCGAATTCGGGTTTGATCCACGATAGGACCCCCGAGGTAGTCGGCGCGGTGACGGAGGCGTAGATTTGTTTCGCGGGTTGTAATAACCTGTCGGTGTTGGTCGCAGACAGCAGTTGGAAGAACCATATGACACCCAGGACACACAAGGCCACCGATAATGCAGCGCTTCGTCGGCATCGTCTCATGTCAAAATAATTCGTGGGTTTACCCATGGTGTCGAAGGTGGAAAGGAAATGGGAGCCAGGAGGCTCGACTTTATTGCGTGGCACAGACAGGAGACGAGGGGAGAGGAGTTGGTGTGGGAAAGAACAGCTTGTGATTACGCGCCGCAGAGCGAGTCGAAAGTGGAGTTCAGTTCGGTAGGTCGTGTCCCTCAAGGTAGAAACGTCCGTACTTGTACGGGGATACTACGTACTATGGACCTCTACTAGTAGTCTTTACCACTCCGTAGTCTTCTTTCCAAGTGTTGGTGAGACGGGGCGGTGCGGTGCTAGCTAGATACGTAATTGTTGATTGGGTTGGTTGGGTTGGTTGAATCCTAGCGGTTCTGTGTGTGGTGTTGTGTATTCTCATTCACCTCGCGAGGTCTGAAACGGAGCCGCCGCGGTGATACATATACAGATATAAAAATCTCGTCCATATCTCTCTTCGAAAGGTGAGATTGGGCTGAGGTGAGAGGGGGAGGGCTTCTAGTATAACTTTAATCGGTGGCAGGTTCCAAGATTTGGGAGGAACGACCCAAGACCAGCGCCCAGGAAGGATCAGCGGGAGTCAGCATCTTGAAGACTTTGGAGATCCAAATTTGGAAATGATAACTGGAGAACGGCGGTGCGATTCGGGCGCAGGACAGGCACTGGTTCTCTCGGTTGTCCGATGCTCCCTTATGTGCCCTTATCAGCCTGTTTCGTGCTTGTCGCAGGCACAAGACAAAGTTACTGTACTGTACTGTAAATCCTACAGGGCTGCGTATAGATTGGCTGTGTTGAACCCTACCCCCTACCTACTTATCGCCGTCCGTACGTTGGAAATCTCATGTCAGAAGAAGGCGCAGCCGAGAAAAATAGAAGTGAACAGAATTACAGCTGTGGTACGGAGTAAACATCCAGAGCCACTGTTGGCTGGCATGAACTCGATCGCTAATTCTCATACAAAATAAACAAATAATTGAAGATAAGTATCAAGGGATGTTGAAATGAGGCTTGCTCCCTCCCCTCTCTTTAATATATGCACGTCAACTATCAATAATTCTGGAACACTATCAAACCGGCTGTTACCGAATCGCACCCTTGCTTTGGTACGTGGGGAGAATCATCAGCTGTCAAGATGGGATTTACATCTTAATTTAAATACTATCGAGCTCGCTCTCCTTCCAAGACGAACTCCAAGTCGAGAATGCGGCAAGTCAATTCATTCTTTAAAATCATCCTTAGTCTTGACTATCTTGATTTTCTTTCCTCGTGACTGTTCATAAACCCATTCGATTCGTGGAAATCAAGTTTCTTAGCCAACCAGGCCACATTTCCTCAAATCCTTCTCCGACTTTTCATTTGTCCCATAGGCGTCGAAAATCCGCAGAAGGAACGAAGGAACCTGTAAAATTAATATGGTGTTATAAAATGGACATCGATCGGGCTTAGCAGTATCATGCAATTAGCAAAGTCTATTCATAGTTCTCTCATTTCACTGGCGAAAAAAAGGGGGTCAACTTACGAGTTACCGCACTGCGCTTCATGAGGTTTGTCGTAATAAGAATCTGCACTAAGCCTATAAGTTTATCAAATTCCCCGGGAGACTGAGTAGAAAAAAATTCTTGATCGTTCTGGCGAGACATAGTCTAATTCTAGTACTTCCTCCTTTGGCTCACTCACCATATCAAAGATACTACAGTAAGTGGACCTTCCGTGGACTCAAAAAATCGAGAAAATCATAACTCGTCAAGAATATTTTCGCTACCTGTCAGGGATAAGTTCAAAATTGTAAAACAGCTCACTCCTACTCCCAGTCTAAAAACGTGCCAACTAGGTTATTCGTTCCCACTTCAACGACATTTTCGTATAATCTTATCAGATTACGGCGGGATTTTCGTTTTATCCCGAACAGATTGGAGATCAATTATCAATAATATTAAAAATAATGGGACCTCTAAAGCATGGTATTTTTTCTCTCCTAGAATATACAACTGTCTCTGTTCCACAAAAATATATTCCTTGTTTATAGTGTATATGCACTTCACTATCTCCATTTCCTGGCAAAACTCCCTTCTCTTCAAGACCAAAGTATTTCATAAAGATTGTAAATCATAAACTCACCACTATCCATGAACTCGTCTTTGTCAAGTCGGAGTCGTGCGAAAAACAAATAACCGAGGGATATCCCTGATGTCTCCCAGTCAACTCAACGGCAGTTCTAATTTAGTGAATACTGGTATGTAAAGACTCGCTCTCAACAAGAAATATGGATTTGTACATAATAATCTTCTAATTAAATCCTAATAGGCCACCAGTTAGCCATGATTCTCCGTCGCTTATAGGATACTTTACTGAATTCACGGATGTTAAATAAGGGCGATTTTTGTTTTGGTTACTGATATTCCAATTTTTTTCGTCCTAATTGATCAGGATAGAGTGGTTTTGCTTTAGATTATATTTTAAAAATTTAGGGAGAAAGATGAGAAGAGAGGAAAGGGTTAAGTTTGGGGGGGGGGATACAAGAATTCTTGTTTGTGATAAATTCCTCATACACTTTAAAAAACTAACACTCCAAGCATCCAAATTAGTCACTCCT
The DNA here is from genome assembly GCA_001399465.1 of Hymenoscyphus scutula. Classification (NCBI taxonomy): domain Eukaryota; kingdom Fungi; phylum Ascomycota; class Leotiomycetes; order Helotiales; family Helotiaceae; genus Hymenoscyphus; species Hymenoscyphus scutula. Next base: position 12,032 of record LKTO01000021.1, read on the forward strand.
CAATTATTCTCGTAACCATGAAATTCTCAGCGTTCATCGCGATCCCCAACCCAAACGATGTAGTACAACAAAATCCCATGCCTCATTTCTCATTATCATTAGCTATCTACTTTTCTTATCTCTGCACTATACTCTGAACTCCCGACACCCAATTCCTCCAATCCGATGTACCTTGAAATCCTAAACTTAGGACCTAGCGAACACTTTCCCAGCAAATTTTCCGTCCGAAAAGCAAGTCACTCTAAAAAGCGACAGAATATAGACACCGCCCAAGGGGTATCTAGTCAATCCAAATGAAGTCGCCCTAGAAGGCGACAGCACAACAACGTACCACCCGAGGGATATCCATCCAACCCGAACCAGTCCAGAATCATAGACACCAGCACCAGCACTAATACGAACACCAACACCAAAACATACATTCAAACCCTCCCCTTCCCACACGACGACGACCCATCAACAATCATAGGAGTACCACTCCCTCGTTCCCTCTTAACACAAACCTCCAACCTCTCCTTCTCCCCACTCAAATCCAAAGCCCCATCCACATATTCAACAGACGGAAAATACACCTCCTCCTTCCCCACCCCCTTCAAAGTCCCAGCATCCTTCAAACTCCTAAGCACATACCCATCCACCCCCTTCCTCCCAAACCCACTCCCCCCCCTCCGCTTATCCCCCCCCCCCACCAAAACACGATCCAAGAACCTCACCCCATCCAAAGCCTCCACAGCATTCCTCGCACAAACCCCATCAGAAAAACCAACAAATGCCTGACGCCGACTGCGATCGCGGGAACAGGTGGGGATCTCGATGGATTCGGGGGTTCCGCATGTATGTGGTAAGGTAGCGTGGAGGAAGTGTTGTAGGGCTGTTATGTCTGTGTTGGGGGGGAGTTTTTTGATGATGATTGTTTTTTGGGGGGGTTTTTGTTTTTGTTTTTGAGGTTGGTTTTGGTGCTGGGTTTGGGGTGGATGGGTGGGAGGGGACCAGGGGTGGTAGGTTTGGGTTGGTGTTGGTGGGGAGAGGGGGATGTAGGAGAGGGGGAGGCCTTGGGTGAGGGGGACTGGCGACATGAAGGGGGGGTGTTGGGGGGTGTTTGGTGGTTGGAAGGGTAGTTGGTGGGGGGTGTAGTAGTATGTTGGGGTGTACCAATCTGTGTAGAAAGGGGCAAAGTGAGGCTGGAGGATGTTAGTTATGGTATTTGGCATGAAAAAGATGGTTCTTACAGTTGCTGGTGTGGATTCTGGAGTTGCGTAGATGTACCCTGGGTCAGTAACTTGTGGTTGTTGTGGTTGAGTTTGTTGGGCACTGGGAGACTCGTTCCATGTATCGCTTCCTCTGCTTTGTCGGGTGTCTTGCGGAGGGGGGTCTAGTGATCGAAGGTGCGTCCACATAGTTTCGTTTCTTCCATCAGCGAGAAGAGCATGTCCATTCAAAACACCCCCATCAAGATGTTCTATTGTTTTGTTAGTTATCTCAAGTCCTGAAAACTACGGTTAACAATGCTTACTGAGTGCTTTTTGAAAGCTTGTCTTATCCCTCACTCGAACCCAGCCATTCGTCAGTCCTTTGTACACCACAACATGATCGACATTGATTTTCGACCCATCTGGAGCCTTTCTAGTATAATCTTTAAGTTCTTGCCAGGAGCAATTCCATGGCAATCCCGCAACGATGATGTAGTAAATACCACTGCTGTCCCCAGGTTCCGCAAAGACAGGAAAATCAGTTTCAGGTGCCATGATGAACAAAAAGGTAAACGAGTGGTTGGATCCGCTGCGGTGGGATGTTGGCAATTGTAGAGTTGGTAAAGAGGAGAAACGCAGATCTGGGTACGACATCTCGTAAGGGGATGCCGAGTTACACTACTTATATCAGGGCTTGTCAGATTGTTTGTTTGAGCAGCGGAGGCAACTCCACAGGAGATGGGAATTAGGCAGACCGATGCACTTTCGTCACTGTTGCAGCCAACGCTTGCAGCCGTCCACCCTTCCTTCGGTTACACAACCACTCGGCCACTCGACTTGACTTATATGCACACCGAGAAAAGCAAGCCTCGAGGAAGAACAAATGAACTCGCTTATAATAACTTCAAGGGTCGATGAACAGAAGCAGATATTGGAGGGGATCGATGTGCAACGCCCGTTCAGGGAACTGCAGATCTGCAGAAAGTGATATGTCCCAAAATTCGAGCCACTACTCGGTTGCGTGGTGGCAGGTCGACTCTAGGACATTTATTACCCCACGTCTGGGGTTGTGTGTATTCCCCCAAACCCCCCCGGTCGAGGGAAAAAACGTGGCGATTTCAACCCATTTCAGCAAACATTGAGAACCAGGTTACTGGAACGCCGACAGCGAGTCGATCCAAAAGTGTAGGTAGGGATATCTCAAAAAAGACATGCAAAGAGAGAACATCTGAACAGAAGAAAAGTAGTCCCCAGTGATGTAACCCTCTGATGGGACATCAAGAGGCGTCTGTCAAAGGGTCCCTTGTACCGGAACAGCTTCCCCGCTAGAAGCCCGTAGATGTGGAGGTGAATGCAGGGAGGAAGGAGTGTGTTACTGTATATGGAAGGCGTTTTTTGCTTGTTTCTTCTCGAGGAGATCCGGGGAAGGGCCCTTCAAAATGCAGCCGTGCTATGTCTTATGGCTGACTTTATTTTAGATTTGGTTGCTTTCCCGTGAAGAGGTAATGAGTCGTAAATTGAATGCAAAGATGAAAAAAGAGGAATGGGAATGATGAATGCAGTTGTTTGTTTGGGATAGCCTCGATTTAAGCCGCAGTGTAACTCTACCGCTCAGGGCTGACACTCGCTAGTCGTTCGGCAAGCGAAGGTAGCACTGAGCATTGGAGCCGAGAAAAGGAATAAACAGCAACTATGATAACCTTCCTTACGAAGGTGTGCTCAACCTCATCAATTGTGGAAAATCTTTCGAGAGGCCTACATACATCCGGCAAGGGAGCCATGGATTTGGCTAGGTGCAAATTGCCAAGAACTGTTGGGTCTTCGGGTCTGAAGTCTCAATCCCGATATCATTGGTTTGCCGACCGAGAAAGACGGCAAGAGAGGCGGGAGAACCAGAGTTACGGGACCTTTTCCCACCTACTCGGCTTGCCGTTTGGTTCCTCACCGACAAAACCAACAGTTGAAATATATACGGTTTTGGGAAAAGCCACGAAACAACTTACAACATGGTCGTAGGCGAAATCAAGCTGAAAGAGAGAGTGTGTGTTGCGAAAAGCACCCCATTTTACTTGGTTTGTTAGCATTTTCACTTTCAAATATATCTGATTCGGTTTCTGCGGCAATTCAGGTTGACCCGACTCGAGTATCTTTCTTCGGCGAGATACATAAGTCATTGTAGACAGCGAGTGGTAGCCTCGACCTTGACTGGTCTAGATTGTCCTTTTGGCAGTCTGTGAACAGCAGCCGTTGGAAGGGTTGGTTGCAGTGCAGCATGCAATGTACAGTTGCAAAGCATTCCTACCAAACAGCAGGCCATTGGCTGGAAAACTCCCAGAAGGCGACAAACAAGGAAAACCAATCACAAGCAGTAAATTACCCTTGACTTGGGAAAGCTGAAATACCACACCATCTGCACCTCTTTATCCAGATTCAAAACTCGTTGGAGGCGTATTATTATCCTTCGATTTCCCTCTTCTCCACGTGAAAGAAATCATCACGGAGTTCTTGGCAGCTCTGCCCGAATATCTAAGACAAGGACAGAACGAAGATCGTGAATCTGGAGACGAATCTGGTGGGGTATTGAGGATGGTTAGACGAGGCTTTTTAATATGGAGGGAAAATCTCGACTGTGGCAATTCCCCAGATCTCTGTTCCCGATTAAGTTCCAGGCGTGAACACTCAGACGACGTGAAATTCCTGGTGGCAAGATGGGGGGATCTGGTTCAGCACTTTTACCACGGGAAAAAGTTGTTGAAGTAAACAAAGTGGTGGCCAACCAACATGAGGAAGTTCTTCAACGTGATATAACTTGCAAAAGCGTACTTGCCGTAAGATACAATTGACGTCCCAATACCAATGCTAACTAAAATGGTTCTATCAACAAGGAAAAACCGAAAGATGCAAAGGAGACGGCAAAGAATACTTATGTATCGAAAACAGAACTAATCACAAGAAACCATTTAGCGGTACTCGAGCGAAAACACCATTTCAGCGACGACATCGATGTCAAAAGCCACAATGCACTTCAAAACAATGACGTGGGAGAAATGATGAGGATGCTAAGAGGATCGCAAATCCACCAAGAAAGAGAACTCGGCAATTAAATGTTGAAAATAGCGATGACGAGGAGTAACGGTCTACCATATCCTGAGCCTGGCCAATGGAATTTTAGGGCGAAGCACAATTCCAATCAGAACTTTATATTCCCTTCCACCGTACTCATTTTGGGCGACCCTCTCCGAGAGTGCAGATCGAAGAGTGAGGTTAATTTCCCAAGCACATGGACCTATAAACCAAAAACAAACCACCCATTATTACCAAGATATATACAAGCGATAGAAGGGAGATAGCCAAGTATTCTACCTCGCTGCACTCAAAACTTGATATTCTCGTCCAGGCAGAAAGTATGAAAAGGGGGCAAGTGTAAGAGAGGGACCCAAGCCACTTTAAATAATACGATGACAATGATTCGTAAAACAGAAGCGGTGTCCCTATAATGCGGATTCCAACTTATCTCAAAATCATGGTATGTCATTCGTCCATTATTACTGGCTCATCGAATTCTTCCTTGACAACCCACATTATCAACACAATATCAGCCAAGACACTAAACTACGCATACCAAAAGAAAAGCCTTACTGGTAATATTCGGGGGAAAATTATGACTCCTATTTGCCTGGACCAATATTTCAACATGCGATGATTTATGGGATGATAGTGGCAAATAAATATTGATCATATGATGAAAACTTTCACGAATCAAGTTCTCAATATTGATATTTTTGTCAACAATTATTACCAGATCGCTTCCCTTCCCATCCCCATTCATAGACTGCATTGAGAGATGGGGAAAATATAAAACTCTCTATTCAAAAAAAAAAAACTATTCTCCTGGACTCCTACGTTGCCAGTTGCGAATTCAGGACATTAAAAGGAGAAGTGGAACAATATAGGCATACCTAGACAATCAAACGGAAGAAAATAAAAATGTATCTAATATACAACTCCATTCCACCGCGGAACCAGAAGACAACGAATAGTAAAATTAAAACCTTGAACCAGTAAACATGGGTATTCGTAGTAAAGATCTCGAATTTAATCTAGAAAGATAAATAAATGCTAACCCTGTGAACCTAACTCGCATAATATCTCAAACCATACAGAATAGTTCAAAAGAGTCGCTCATTCTTCAAGACAATGAATAGTATCTACTACTTCCTGCTAATATTTTTCTTTCTTTTTCGAAACGCCACTGAGATATTAAATCAAAGCAGAGCCGAAAGATTTAAAACCAACCAAAATCCTAAAACATTAAGAAAATCATTCATAGTGTAATGAATAACTTCTCACCACAGCTTGTTTTTATCTCTGCTTTACTACTCATTTCAAAGGTGCATTGAACATGACTCGTTAGAGGCTTAATTAGGAGCCAACCACTAAGCTAACCACCAGAAAAAGCTCCAGCAGAAGAAAAAGAGAAGTATTTCGGCGTACTGTCGTTTTTGCGCGCTTAAAAACCTAGGAATATATACTCCCATTCTTCACGTAGAAAAAGATAACCCGGGCTCTACATGTGAGAAAAAACCTGCCGATTCGAGGCACTCTAGCTCATATCTCGAAGCAACAACCACCACATAATAAAAAGCTACATGGCTTGATAGACTTCTTCTAGGTTACTCTAGGAACTCATTAGAATTTTTCCTGTAATTTTGTGACTTTATTTGGCCTCAGAATACGTCGTGATGTAGTGGAAGTGGGGGAATTTCGGCTGTGCCTCAAATCGGCGGGTTTTTTCTCACATGTAGAGCCAGGATAGTTCCATCAAGTCCTCATCTCATTCCTCGCGGCAAAGGGTAAAGCTAGGCCGGGCTAGAAATCAACTTGTTAGGAAAGAGACAACTTTGTCTCAATTATGGACACCTTTCCCTGCCGGAACAAATCCAGAATAAATCGAGAAATATAACTTAATCAGGAATGACATTCAAGCATATCAACAAAAATCATGGGCATTTTAAAATATTTCATTTTCCCGAATTTTTCGCAGAACAACCTATTTGAAGAGAAACCATATAACGCCAAAGACCTTTAGTTACACCGCCGAGAGAGCAATAGACAAGACAACCAATTCCTATCCTGACATGCGAAATGAGATTAATCCACAACTGCAGATTTCGCAAGCCACAGGGATATAGGACATCGTTCACCAAAAATGGTGTTCACCGCGTATTTGTTGCACCCGGGAAAGAGAGACGTAGGGGGATAATCATGAAAGGAGACGTTTATGTGGTAAGGGATCGAACGTAACGGGCTACGACGACGCAGTGATCTCTCTCGAAAGGCTCTGTTCGTGAATATGGTTAGAAGGGGTATGTATAAGAGGGGTAATTATGATGCGTGACAGGGAAGACAAGGCATATGTGCAATGCATAGCGGGGGATCTCTTACCAAGAGTCAACTGTTCCAAAGGCTTCATTCTCTCCTCTCTCATCTTCTGGACCTCTCTTGCGAAAACCTGCTCTGCTGGTGCGGTACTGTCGATACAGTTTGCCTTGATGGAAATCACAATACCTCCTCCAACCTTGAGGAACAGATGGGCGTTCATTCCAACAATACGGGCTTGATCTGGTTGCGCAACATCTGCAAAGATGACATCAACCATGGAAACCAACATTCTATATCTGAGGGGGTGTCGGGCGTCTTCAATGATAGGGATGACGTTTGTGCGGTGGGTTGCCATGTTGATCAAATCACGGCCGGAACGATGCGAAAACTCGACGGCGAAGACTGTGCCAGTAGGTCCAACAATATCTGCGACGTGAGAAACAGAGGTTCCAGAAGCGGCACCGAGATACAAGACTTTTGCGCCAGGCTTGATGAAGATTTCGTCGAGACCTCCCAAGACACCTGCAGCCAACTTGCTTCGGAAAGGATTCCAGACTCGGTACTCGGTTTTTGTGACTTTTGGAGTGCCGTCCTCGTTGACACCGCCGGAGTTCTCGACACTGATGCGCTTCTCGCCGTAGACTGACTCTCCAGGACAGAAGTTCTTGGTGACCAACATGTCTTCCTTTCCACGGGCGACGAAGATACCAGCATGACGATGGGGTTCCTGCACTAGTTAGAACAATGCGATTGCGATTGCGATATTTGCGCAAACTCACAATGATAGTCTTTGCGCCTCCTTTGGCTCCTGCTCCTCCTCTGGGTGCTCCACGACCTCCTCTTGGTGCTCCTCTGCCGCCTCCACGACCGCCTCTGCTATCACCTCGACCTGATACCCTCCGGTCAGCCACTCTTGTTTTTGTAATATATTAAGCCTGATAGGATATCAAAGGCGCTGGAGATAGCCAGCGCCATTCAATTGCTATGCAGAGCTTGGGAGGCTATAAAAACTGACCTCTTCCGCCACCTCTGGAGAATCCGCCTCTACCTCCACGATCACCACCTCCTCCTCCACGAGAGAAACCGCCACGACCTCCTCGGTCTCCACCACCTCGTCCTCCTCTAGGTGTGTATGCCATCTCAGGGAATCAAGTTTTCACGATTGAGTGCGGGGTGGGAATCGTGTTGATGTTTTTGCTTGCGATGGAGCTTGCTTGGGGTTCGAGATGGAAATTTTTATTTTTTTGCCGACTCAAAAGCTCGAGCACAATCGCCCAATCACAGCGCAGCATAGCGAGCTAAAATAAATCACGTGCGTTGATAACAGCCCCACCTATGGCGGGCAGACGAGAGCCTCTTCCATTTTTCTCCTACTCCAGTTTTCATCGACCTCCAACATGACCTTGGGTGCAACTCCTGCCATATCATCAGCCTCATGAGACAGCACTGTTTGTCCCCTTATGCTTTGATCCTTTGAAATTCTGTTCTGTTCTGTTTTCACGAGCAAGTGCCGTGCCGTGTTTATTAAGACTTTTGCATCGGAGACTTTCCCTCCTGCTGCGGCGTTGCGATTTCGTCAGGCGGTCTTCGCATTGAGGATCTTCAAGTCCCGCGACCCGAAGGAGTGATTTTTTCTGCTATTGAAACGAAGCATCTCGCGCTCAGCACAAAACAGACAAACACGGCTTCTGAAGTCGCCGAGTATATCTGCTGGACCATATCGGCGGCAGAATGGCCTGAGAAGTACTCTTGGTCCGATGTTTCTAGTCTCATCGTCCGAGAGTCGCCATTCGGAGCCAAATTTTCTCCCCTCATCGTCTCAACCCAGTCAAGGGTCACCAATCAAGACATCACTGCAAATTTGTCTTGGTGATATCACCATTGACATCAACTTCTCCATCCCCTCGAGGTACGGAGATACTTTAAAACTCATCCGATTATATCCTGGCTTCCAAGTTCCAACATACCGTGTCGTCTTATCGTACCTGGTCAACACGGTGAGACGAACCATGGGATACACGGGCTTCATTACCCCTGTGCATGCTTTGGTGTTGCACAATTTTTTCAATGAAATCGAGAACCTTTGTGACATTCTTCAGACGCTCTCGTGGTACTGTATTTTTATTGCTCCTTATTTGTCAACGATCGCTTGTCAGGATGGCAGAGTGATTGTGCAGCAAAACATCAAGGCCTATTGGCCTAATCCATGTGATATCATCGGAGAATACTACCTTGAAGGTTCTCTTTTCGTATTATTGTTTTCATCATGCCGATATAGATGTGCTCGGGATGCTGATGGTTGAAGCGTAGCACAAGTGGGCACAGCTCTGTCGATTAAACTGGACGAGTTTTGCGTTCGTTTTCGACAAGGGCATTACCCCGCCAAGTCTTTTGTTTATACCCCCACCACATCTACCCATTGGCTATTTTCCACTAAATGTTTACCATATCGACGGTTTCCTGTCATCCCGTCTTTGCCCATGGACAGAAAGTCTGTGCTCTTTTGGGACTTCAGACGCGTCAGGAGACTTGATGCCGGTACTAACTCATGCTGCCTAGTCAACATTCAACCACATCGTCACTATTGACCAACCCCATCCCCGGCCTATGCCCTCTCGGGAGTCGGAATCTGAACATGCTCGGGTTGCATTAAGGTGGGTTACCAAGGCTCTATTCACAAGGGGCCATGAGCCTAATTTGATTAAACTCATGACTGGGATGGGTTCATGAGCGGAAAACCATGGTTCCGAGGGGACCAGACCCAGCAGCAGGTGAAGGCATTGCGGTAGAGCAATCAGTATAATATGTTGAGGATCTTCCTCTCTTGGATATTTTTCTTCATCACTACTATCATCTTCAACAGTGCCCAACCAACTCCCTCATTCTTTTCACCGAGCGCCCCAGTGGCCGCCACAATCCCTTTTTATTAAACACTCCTTTAATTTTTGTGCTCTACTTTCAATCAATCTCTTAATACCTCTTCTTCAAACAAAACAAACAAAATCAACATATTCATCATGCTTTTCTCCACACTGTCTGTGTCCGTATTGGGCTTTGCTTCCGCTGCATTCGCTGGTTAGTTATTCTATGGAGACTCATCAATGCTCATCTTTCTAACCTTTCTTCTCCACAGCACCTCAGTTGCATTCCAAATTTGGAGTTGTTGCACGAGAAGCTCCAAAGGAAAGAAGTTTGACTTGGTCACCAAGCAAGCGCCAGTCAAGGAACGGAGCGAACACTGAGATCATCATCCAGTTCAACAACTTTGGCGACAATCGAAACGACCGAAACAACGGAAACGACCGAAACAATGGAAATGACCGAAACAATGGAAATGACCGAAACAACAACAGATTCCAGAATGATTTCAACCAATTCTCCCAGCAAACCATCATCATCATCAACGAAGATTCAAACAACCGACTACGCGACGAGCAATTCAGACAAGAGCAAGAATTCACCCAACTCGTTCAAGAGCAACTCTTCTTCCTCCAGGTTCAATCATTCATGTGCGACAACATTCGAAGAAACCACTTCAACAGCCGAAATGGAAGAAATGTAAACACCATCATCATCTTGGTCCAACAAGTCATCGACAACCGAAGAGGACGACAAGAGAGCCGTATTGTCACCAGACAAATCGAGAGCAACTCGAGAGGCAACCAGCAGGTCGTTGTCATCATCCAAGAAAACACCATCATCAACATTGATGGTCGATCTCGATTCCAAAATGGTCAATTCATCGGATCCCAAGACAACTCCAACAATGGAAACAGAACTGAATCGATTGAAGGACAACAAGGTCAACGTCAAGAATACCAACCATCAGACTTCGGCTCGTTCGATCAAAAGATCAACCTCATCCCTGCTGGTATTGACAACCCACAATTCGACTTCGGACAGCAATCCGAGGACCCAGCAGCAATTGTTCTCGAGAACCAGAACTTCTTCGTCTCCCAGTAAAGTGGTTGAGTCAAGTGATTGCAAAAGAGTTGGTTGAAATCAGATGAAAACACATCGAGGCAGTAGAAAGCTACTGTGATCGTTTTTAAGCTTTTAACGGCATATAATGTATATAATGATGAATTAGTTACGGGGTAAGGCTGGGTAGACGGGATTGGGCCAAAAAGTACGATTGTCGACGGTAGACCCGCGACATGAGTAACAAAGCATGAGTAGAGAGGGAGTTTGGTTGGTTGTATTTTTTTTTCTTTCTATATCATAGCCAGAGAAAATTTACAGACATGGTTGTTAGATTTGAAAAGTTGTCGGCACTTTATTCTGATTTGTGAAATTGTTTCTCTTTTCTTTGTTCCTTCGGACGACCTATTCCCCACTTATCCGCAATTTACTTTTTGATGGGAAATTTCCCAGGTTCTCTTCATTTCCCCCCTGCTACCTGTCATATGTCATCTGAAGCACCCTCGTGGTTCTTCCTCTTCCTCTTTCTTCGCTTTCTTTTCAAAAGTCGAGCCCGAGCGTCCCTCAAGTGTCGTCGTCGAAGTTCGGTACATTAAGTGGGTCGTTCGTCTCAGAATGGAAACTTCCTTGTTTTTAACACTAGTGGTTTTTAAGCAAATTCAAGTCGATCCCGACCCGGGAAATGCTTCGCTTTGACCACTAGCTTAATGATACCCTAGCCTGCCCTTGGCGTGATGGGATAGGGATGGATGATGAGACGTGTGGTGGTGCGGATCTTTGTACTCGTACGGACAGTGTTTATGGGGGGGATGGATGGGAGCACTTGAGGGGATTTGGGTAGGGAGGTTGTTGAGGGGTTAGAGTTGGATTTGATTGATTGATTGATATGGAGGTTGTACTCTGACAACATAATTTTAATTTTAAACCGTTAGTCCTAAATATAACTACATCAAACCAACGATAGATACTCCCATCACCATCTATCCCTCCCTCTTCATAAAAGAGAGTACATAGGACGGAGTATCCATGTAAAGAGAATTCGATAGATGCGGAGTATTAGTACACGTGCATTAAAAAGTATCTTAGCGTCACTCAAACGATTTTAGTCCAAACTCCAAAGATTTTAGTCCAAACCCCACGACTCCCAAGATTTAGTCTAAACTCCTAAACTCCAAAGGAATTGTACCAAAATTCTGCCATAAGGCTGAGTAAGAGGGGGGAAGGGTTCAACGGGTTGTTGGTGGTCCGAGGATTGCTGGAGGTGGTGATCGGAGGCGGGGGGGAGTTTTGGGTTGGTGAGGGGGGTGGAATGGGTGTTTCGGGATTTGGAATTTCGCGTTGAGGAACTTGTTACTTGAGTGTTCGTGAGGGCAGGGAGGGGCAGGGAGGGGAAGGGAGGGGAAGGGAGGGATTGTGGGTTGAGGGTTGAGGGGTTGAGGGGAGGGGTTGAGGTGTTGGATACTTGAATTTATTTGAATTGGATTGATTCGTGAAGGGGAAGAAAATTCGCTGTTTTGAAGTAGTGTTGAATTTGTTGGAGATTTTGATAGAAACAATTGGTAGTATTAATCGTGTTTCCTCACCAAAACACATCATATTGGAAATACATTATGAAATCAGCGCACAGTCACATCACTCGAAAATAACACTAGATAGCAGCTTACTTGTCTATTAGTATATCCTCTAAAACAAAAGATGTCTCGATGAAAAGCTGCGTTGACGAAAAATCGACTGTACTTGCTATTTTGGTTGGGTCTAGCCGAACGAGTATTGATAAGTTGGGGTTTGGAGTTTGGTATTCTGGATGCTTTGAGTCGTAATTATGGAGGAGATAAATTCTCGATGGGTATTTGTGAGTGGCACTTACAGCCTCTTGGGAGAGTAGACAAGATCAAATCACACACAAAATACCTTGCACAATACGCTGCAACACACTAGTAGCTCCCCTTACATCTTGCCTATTGCTGAGTACTGGAGGCTGTAGTGTATCAGGTTCCTCACTGTTCGAACTTTTGGGTAATTAAACTTGACGTACTTGGGATAATTAGGGACTGTACGGGTATTCTGATTTCCACCACGAGTCTGGGGTATTTCAATAGTTGGAGTGTGGTAGAGAAGAGTTTTTGATACTCGGAAACCGAATTCAGCTATACGAGCAGGAGTAAAATGGTGAGAGTTTAGGGTTCCATTTTCTCGGAGAATTTGATGAACGAGTCCTTGTTTGTTCTTGGCGATTGGAACTTTGATAGATCACCAATGTAATTGGAACCTCCCGTCGACCTACTCCCTTCGTTTACTCCGTGGGGAAGGTGTTACGTCGAACATACGTACGAGTACAGTATACGTTGTGGTACTCTTTTCGATGCAGTACTCTTTTCGACATGGTACTCTTTTCAATGTGGTACTTGGAGTATACAACTCTCCGTCACTTGCCGTTCTCGGTGTCGGCCTTGACCAGCACTAGTGTCTTCTTGTCTTCGGCTTTTGAGTTGAGGTTGCGAGAGGGAAGACGTTAGGCTTTGTACTTCCAAATTTTAGTCTCTGTCCTGGTGTTGAAGCGATCACGGAATAGGAAAGGGTTAGAGTTGTTCTTCCATGCTTCTAGAACATAACACTACTGCAAGTCGGCCTTCGCCGTTTTGTTTTTCATTGGCTTTTCTTCTTTTCTTTCGCCGGCCGACCTGATGCGATGCTCTCCGATCACGCGGCAAACGAAATCGGCAGGAGAAGGGGAAAAGCATCACGTGCTCGGGGTCTCCGCAGTCTCGCAGCTTCTCCATTGGGTGGATTCCCAAGCGGGTTCCCTTAAACTTGCCCAGGTGCTTGCCCGCTTCCAGGTTCTCCACGAGAAAAGCTAAACCGGTCTCGAGCTACCAAACGCCGTCATTCTTGGTGGGTGGTTGGACCTGAGAGATGGACGACGATGAATGGTTTCCAATGTCCACTTGGTACCTTTAGTACGGTCTAGGTTGCATCACCATTATCTAAAGCAAGGTTTGGTTTGGTTTGGCCTGGTTTCTCTTTAAATCCTTCAATCTCCCCATCTTCCCTCTGAACACGAGGAATCGTTTGCAGAAGATAGCAGAAACAACAGCAAACGGAGTTGAGAGCCATACACATATACGAACTCCAGCCAAGTCTGTCTCCGAAGATAGAAAGACTCCAATCCTTACCAAAGAAGAACTCAACCCAATTCATCCTACAAACACAAACACAAACCATCATGGCCATCAGAGATCGAGTTCGTCGGGCATTCACTCGTTCCCCAGAATCCTCACTCTACTCCTCCCGCTCGACATCCACCTCGAATTTCACATCCTCCTCTAGCTCCTCCCCGGAATCAAGCACCTCCCCCTCCCTCGCCCTCTCCAAATCGCTGACGCGAACCCTCACCTTCCGAAGCAACAGAAGTCACAAGACGAAGGAGGAGAAAGCGTTGGAGCAATGGGCGAAGAAAGACGCGAAGGAGTGGAAGAAACCCTCTTTTAAATACCCCATGCGAAAGAGTCAACATCATCAAGACGTATTGCGTGCATTTTCCTTCGAGTGTAATGGCATGAGGAGGTGTCGTGATGGAAGTGCCCGGAATTCAATCTGGAGCGGCATTTCCCCTTGTGCTAGTCGGAAGGCTTCTTTTGCGGAGCCGAGTCTGGAGCGGGCGGTGAGTGGGAGTGGGACTATTGGGGGAAAGAAGAAATAGTGTGTGGAAGGGTTAGGGAGGGGCACGTTCGGGTTCTGAGGGTGAGAGAAGAGTGGTTTCTGGTCTGGAGGATTAATCGGGAAGGGCATGAGGCGCAATAGGATCGGTAGAGGCATTGGGTTACAGGATACGAATATACTTTTATAATGGGATGGGACGGTTAGCACGACATCGGGCTGTAGGATATATACCCGGTTTTTTTGGCGTTTGGTTGGGAATGGAAAATGGGATCTTGGGCAAAATAGAGGAGACACCATACTGCATAGACTTGGGATACGGATGCACGGAATAGACAGATAGATCACGAGCCGGACTCTAGAGGAGTGTTTCCATTACATTTGGTGTATTTTTTGGTTGCAGCAAGCATTCGTATTGTACGTAGTTGACCGAAGAAATTTACCTGTCTTGGTGAGAAGATACGAGTGGTTCTTTGTCTTGTGGTTTGTCTTGTAGCCGCAGCACACACCAATACAGCGTAGTATGTTGTCGGTCTATGGATCCAGTCGGCCACATCGCTTAGGGATCTATTAAGGTACACACGTGAGGTCAGCATCATCCTTTGATGTCGCGGTCGCTTTCGTTCGTATGGACGGAGCAAATCAATCTTGTTGAAACAGCCGCCCAGTCATCTTTTTCGACGCTTCGAAGGTACGGAATTACCTGTGCCTTTCGAGGCTGTTGAATGATGATGTTCTACCCGAGCTCTGAGTCTTGTTTTCGATATCGGCTGCATCACATCGGAGTTTTCCACGAGTTTTCTTTGTTTTTTGTTTGAACTTCAGACGACCTGAAGATAGGGGGTTAGCAGGAGCGGTTTCTGTTCAGCCGTTTACAGCTTGGCTTTCTGGTGGAGGTACCCCCTTTGCCGCGTGTTTCTCGACTTATATCCCAAAGGGATGGGTCATCTTGCTTGCTTATACATGCATCGTATCTGTCTGTATTCGTGGAGTCGGGAATTAAAATTGATGGGAAGAGGATACGAATACAGTGTAGTTACACGTGATCCATCCAATCATCCATCCCCAAACTCAAGAGGATTCTATGCGCCGCCTCAAATAAGCATTCAGCTGGAAGGCTGGCGAGGGCAGGATTTCCGAAGGATCTACTGAATGCAGCAAAGAGGGTGTGGAAAGCGTTTGTTTCACGGCATTCTCCCACCCAAAGAGGTTTACCAGTGTCTGTCATAAGCCTTCACTCCTTCATTTCAATTTTCTCACTCCCATCACTGGCTGCTTCTTTATTGTTTTGCAGCCACTGGACCTGCATTTGTGGGGACTGCCAGCTATGACAGGCGGGACAGGCAAGAAGGCATTGGACATGGCTTTTGGTGCCTGTGAGATTGTAAGAATGATACCCCAGAGAGGAGTCCAGCTGGCCGATGACGAGCGGCTGGCGTCTCTGACAAATGGCCGTGTCTTGCTCTGGCGGATTCTGTGAGTGCGAGATGGATTCAGTCTAGGTGACTTCTTTGAGTGCAGAGGTTTCCTGAGGAAAGTTTATGCGCCAGGATGTAGCCTACGGTCAGATTGTTCGACGGCGTTCTAGATGGGCTTGATATAAACATTTGCAGGTCCCGTGGTTTCCTCTCCCTCTCTCTTTTTCTATTCATCGGGACTTTTGATCGATATACACATTTTGGTAGCTTCGGTTCTCTCTTTACCAAGCTTCATACTTTCCTTAAGACACTCTCTTTAAAGTCTTTTTTCTTCATCATGAAGATCTCCACACTCGCTTTTGGAGGCCTTCTCTCCGGGGCTGTTTCTGCTCAACGTTATGGTGGGAAATATGGCGGGTCGTATGATGATACCCCAGAACCTTCCCATGCTTTACCTTCCTATGCTGGCGAAGCTACAGCTACGTCTCTTGACGATGCATATGTTACACGTGCGCCTGAAGATGTTCCCTCATACGGCGCCCCTCCATCAAAGCCATCGTCGTCCGCTGCACCAGTAACACAATACTCCTACGATCAAGGAAAGCAAACCGTTCGAGTCTGCCCTTCTAATCCAGGGAAGAACTACGACTGTACAGAAGCAAAATACGATGGAAATGGAAAGGCTACCGCTGTCCACATCATCAACTGCCAAGTCAAGGTAGATGGTTACGGACAGCCCAGCACAGTCACGAGCACGAAGACCGATATTCCTTCATATACACCAATCCCATTACCGGGCACACTCTCTACTATCGCCAGCAATGCAGGAACTGTAGCTTCCAGTCATTCAAGTTCAGTCGTTTCCACAACTGTTATAGAATATAGCACCAAGCCTTACTACCCCATTGGAACAGGCATTTCATCATTCATTCAAAAGCCGAATACTGCATATTCTACGATCCCCATATCAACATCGACAGGCACCGCCGGGAGCAGTCCCAGCTATCCAACACACAACGTCCGCGTTGGACAAAATGGTGCTGAATTCTTCCCCCCATACGTAAAGGCCGCCCCAGGGGACACAGTTCGCTTCACATTCTGGCCAAGAAACCACACCGTCAGCTCTTGCGACTTCCAAGCTCCTTGCGAATGGAATGGAGATTTCGATTCTGGGTTCAAGCCGATTGGATATAGTAGCAACTCCAGCTATATCGACTACCCTGTTGGAAGCAGCAACACTTCGCAGTGGTTTTACAGGTATTTACTTTGCTCAAATCTATTTTTAGAAACGACGTACTAATATTTTGGCAGTCGTCAGCAAGGCGAGTGTAAGAAGGGAATGGTCTTTGCTATCAATCCCAAGTCGAGAACTCAATACAAGGAGTTTTATAATAGAGCCAAGTCTTATTTGCCTTCTTATAACGGCACTACCAACTCCACGAGTGGAAATGGTGGAATTGGGGGCCCAACTTCTTACCCTTCCCAACCACAGACTACTCTCATTGGAACGCCCATTGGCCCAGGGAGCCCAGGAAGTCCAGGTGGAATCCCAACTTCTTACCCTTCCCAGCCACAAAATACTCTCATCGGAACCCCTGTCGGTCCAGGTGGTGTCCCAGGTCCTAGCGAGACAACTTGCACCAAGAGCATCTTGACGACTGATAAATCTGGAAACACGTACATATCTCTCTCCACCTCTGTCTCAACCTACGGTCAAAACGAAGGTACAACAACTGTCAGTGGCGTGACAACACAAACCTATACCTCTACTTCAGCTGTTACATACGCCAATGGAAACACAGGTGTCGTTACCTCGGTAGGAACCACCACAATCTACCCACCCTCTCAACCAACATATCCAGGAAACAACCAAGGGGTTCCAGGACAACAATATACCACTTCCAAACTCGTTACCTATCCAAATGGAGTAGTTTCTTACGCAACATACACGACAAGCGTTAGTGGCAACGCAGGCATCCCTTCGTCTGCACCTGCTACTCCATACACAACCTCCAGTCTCGTAACTTATCCCAATGGAAACACCGGATACGAAACCTATGTTGCAAGCGGAAACAGTGGGGCAACCAGCGGTCAAGTCTTACCAGTCCCAGTGACTAAACCCATCACATATCCCGGCGGAGAAGTGTCGTATATCACAGTCACTCCCCCTGTCTCGCCTACAGGAGGACAATCACCTGTTATCACGACGCCTATTACCTACCCAGGTGGTGCCGTGAGTTATGTAACCATCACTCTGCCTGCTGGACCAACGTATGGACAAAATCCTCCAGTCGAGACGAAGCCTGTTACTTATCCAGTGACTTATCCTGGTGGAGCTGTTAGCTACATCACAGTGACCCCTCCCGCGCCAACTTATGGACAAATTCCTCCTGTTGAGACTAAGCCAGTTACTTATCCAGTGACTTATCCTGGTGGAGCTGTTAGCTACATCACAGTGACCCCTCCCGCGCCAACCTATGGACAAAATCCTCCTGTTGAGACTAAGCCTGTTACTTATCCAGTTACTTACCCTGGTGGAGCTGTTAGTTACATCACAGTGACTCCTCCCGCGCCAACCTATGGACAAATCCCTCCCGTCTCAACATCCAAACCATATTCCAATGGAACGACAACAGCGGGGCAATCAAACGGTACCGATAGCACGACTACATCCTCATACCCAGGAACAACCAGCCTGCCAGTATACAACAACGGAACAACAACAACCGGCTCTTCAAACGGTACCGGAAGCACCACTTCTTCGCACTCAGGAACGACTTCTCTACCTCCATACAACCAGGGAGGAAGCACCACAACCGGGGCATCAAACGGAACAATCAGCACCTCCTCATACCCTGGGACAACCAGTCTCCCAGTCTCCAACACGACCTCGACATCTTCGTACAACAACGGAACAACAAGTAGTACCGTCCTCTCGAATACTACATCCCTCCCAATTACTTCCACAGCGGTATCTTCTAACTCGGGACAAACTGGTAGTTTGAGTAGTACAGTCACACCAACCGAGACTTCTGTTACGATCCCGACTACTAGTTCGATAGCTACCTCGACGGGTGGTTCTTCCATCTCGAGTTCCGCATCATCAACCCTCATCTCATCCACCACCTCAAAAGCCACCTCCTCAAAAGCTTCCACCACATCAGTTATCTCCTCCACCTCCTCGAAAGCCACCCCAACAACATCACCAACAACAACAACCAAACCAACAACCTCCCCCACGAAATCCTCCTCCTCCTCTACCAGCACAAGCGCTACACGAGTTACCTACGGTCATTACCAATATGGAAACTTGAAGCCTTCTCCTAAGTAAACGCGCTCTTTCTTTTCCGTTTTTTGGGGGTTTTGGGTGGGTTGCATGGTAGCATGGAAGGATAGATCGAAGGATGGTAGCATGGACGGATTTCAAAGATGGATGGGGTTTTAGCATGGATGGATAGTTTTAGCATGTATGAGCGGATGGATGGATGGGGTTTCCCACATATTTCCTTCTTTATTATTCCTTTCTCACTTCCCTTCTGGATCTTTTAATTTCCTTTTCTCTTTATCTTTATCCTTGTCGTTATTTGATCTAAGCGAGCGAGCAAAGCGGGCGTAGGGAGGAGAAAAAGAGGTGCTCACCTGTTGCCTCCTGGTTTGAGATTTGAGATTTTTGGGATTTGGGAGTTTGAAATGACCTACTACCTACAGATCCTAGGGATTCAGGACTCATTGAAATATATTCTAAATATATATTCCCTCTATATTCAATCTTACTGTCCATGCACCCTGTTGTTCGTGATGCGGTCTTCTAAATCAGACGTTTTTCTTCGTCCCCGCAAAGCTCAAAAACTGACTGCCCTACAAAGTGAGGGAAAATTACAGACATCGTCTGAACAAAATAGTAACTCGTTCTGGTTATGAAGATTTCTTTCTAAGTTAGATCTTTTTCAGTATTTTTCTGAACGACTTCAGACTAGTGTTGTTGTTGTAGTATAGTATGCTAGCAACCTCGAGGGGAAGAAAAAGTACCAAAACGTTCCTTCGAAAAATTGATGTCCTTATAAAAGAAAACAACTATACTTTATTCTTCACAAGCAACTTTTAGGACATTCTCCAGCTTATTTGTCGTTATATCGTTGGCATTTTAGTAGGGTACGGCGGGGAACAAAATGCGCCCTTCCCGTAGAGGCTAGTATAAAGAATCCAGGGTAGGGAGCCTCATGCTCGCGAAGCGCTATATTTCAGTGGACCTCCCTGTAAATCAGGGCTCAGATACCCACCCTCACCACCCTACAGGCTGACCTACCCCTGTAGCTTCAGGGAGTCAAAGCCATTTTCTAGGGGGTAACAATTCGAAGACATTTTACAGCGAAGCCCTGTATTCTCCATACTTTGACAGTATCGTCGGTATAAGAGAGACCTTATAGTAGCTAAGCCTAAGTCCTGTTTGAGATTACCTTAAATCGCCCCTTCAAGTGATTTTCGGTGACCAGAGAATATTTCAGGGGATGATTTGAAGCTAGACGGTTACTATAGCAACAGACGTGCGTGAAGAGAAAACATACGGCTCAAGGCACTTAACGGAAACAGCAAGTACATTCCAAGATTTGCTTCGACCAACCCACCAAAAATTGGCCGGAAAAATGGGAGATTAGAGATCTGGGTTCTGCGAAGTGGAAAGCTGGACTCGTTCATGAACTCAAGAAGACTTGCTATCCGTTGGGGTGTCCAGGGTACGGAAGTGGACTAGGCATTTGTCGTTTTCACCAATTATCAGGAGACAGTTGCACTTCGTGTTACTCTACGTAATACACTTCTAGATGATTCCTCGATCAATTGGCAGGAGTCGAATTGTGGAATGAAACGAAGTTCCCGAGGGAAAATAGGAGCTCGAAAGTTGACATTACTCTTTAGTTCCCGAGGAAGAGAGTCGCTCTTCACTGTTGTGCTTCGAAGCATTGTATACCATTAAGTCTAACAGATAACCTCAAATTTGGTGTTTTTTGTAGAGTTGAGAATTGACGCTTTCATGGAAGTGAGAAGCGTTGTTGTCCGATGTACGGTATGCTTGCGCTGTGAATTGAGGTTGAGATGTCATTGCGTCGCAGCCTCGGCGGGAGCTCGATCAATTGCTTGGCTGTGCATATGAAGGGATAGTTTTGGTCTTGTGGAAGGTTGTTTCAGTATCACGGTGAGCGACGAGGTTCGGTAGGGGAAGGGAAAAGCTTCGTACTGTGAGAGGGTTTGAGTAAGTGGAGGCAGAATGAACAATTCAAATGCAGGATGTGAAACCGTTGAAGTCGAGGAAATTGTTTTATACGATCGGTTTAACTATAGTATCGTTAGCTTGGAAGTTGTTATACGAGTTCCTGTGGAAGATTTACCGTGGAACGAAGAGGGATTCGTGCGGGAGGGAGCTTTTCAGTAGGTCCCGACCGTCGGATGGTAGTAGAACGAAAGAGGACTTGGAACAAAACTTAGTGAGTTTTCCTAGTGCAGTTGTCGTGTTTCTCAATAAATCTGTGCCCACGTAATGATCTCCAAGCCGTCGCGACGTCGTATCCAAAATTCTAATTCTCGACTTCGAATTAGCATGTCAGATCCAAAGAGGGCGAAGAACAACATACCTCATCATGACTCCCATAACCCCCATTCCATCATCATCACCTCGTTGCTCAATAGGTACGGTAGGTAGGTAGATATATAGCCAGCAAACAAAAAACCCCACAAGAAGATCGGTCAAATAAATAAAGTCTCCAAACCCGCCATCAACCCCTTTATATTGGATAACCACTAACCATGCGCCACAGTTCTAATCGATCAGGAGTGGTTACAAGGAGAAAGACGCTCTGATCTGTTGCCCTGCTCTATCCCTCAACGTGTGTGCACGTTGCGAACTACACGGGTAGTTTGTTGATGCGATAGCTTTCTCTTTGCCTCTCCCTTCAGGGTGTTGAGTGATGGTGAGCGACTTGCCCCGGCTCCCAGGGTGATAGGGCGGGAGTGATGGAGAAGAAATGTTGTTGAGAGAAAGGAGAAGAGGAAGAGAGGTATAGGAGTGTGCGAGAGTATATGTTGGTGTAGTGGGTGGTGGGCCTCAGTCGTTCCTTCCTCTCTTACCTGGCTCGCCAATGGACGACTTCCATGGATTGCTTCGTTGTCAACTCGTGAATCTCTTTGCTCGAAGGGAAGGAGCAACAGATGGAAGGAACGATGCGCAACATGGCACCACTCCGGCGCAACCTAAACAAATGGCCCGGTGTTAAGGAGATAGCAAAACTATATGAGGTGGTAGATTGGTAACATATACATTGTGGAATGATAGCCTATGTTCCACTCAAAACAATTTTTAGATTGAGTCTACCAGGGGGTGTGCGAAGCAATTGTAGAGTTGTGAGGGGCTGCACTAACAAAATCTACCATTCCGTTGATGTTGGCTGGTTTGGTACTGTTGAGTGAGATTTACTCAGGGGACATCTTGGAAAAGTCTGGGTAGTCGATCTTGCGGAGGTGCTGATTTGGATGTTATATTAGAGCGGTTCGTAGCTTCAGGTTTGAAATACATGCGAAGAAGAGTATAGTTCTCCATGTTCATTTGATTGAGGTCCTGTAGAAGCTGTGAATTCTGTCCTGAGCTTTGACTATGTTGTTCACCGCCGTGGTAATTTTGCTAGGGGCAAAGGGCTCGTTGAAGCTAGATTTGCTTTAGCAAGAGGCTCTTTTCTTGCACTTAGACCAGATGGGGGTTATGTCTGTCGAGTGTAACATACTGAAATTAGGTGGCCTAAGGACTAATCTTTACCGTATAAGCTCTAGTATACCTCCCTTAACCCACATAGAATAAGTGAATGAATATCCATCCACCAAACCCCCGAAATTCCCCCACCAACCCCCTCGCCCCACAATTCCACTCGTAACCCCAAATGCCACCTTGTACCTTCAAAAAACTAGAGCTTGCTCGCCTGGCCTAGTCAGTTAAAGAGTATTCCACTCTCAATGTCAAGAAATTAACTGTTCCCTCTCCGCCAAAAGCTAATCATTACACCTGATTACTCAAGGTTAACTATAAGGTTGAAATTGTTCTCGGTAAAAAACCTCCTCTCGAGGTTTCTCGACAGTCTATCCCGCTCCATGTTTAGAATAGTGGGGATAGAAGCCGCCCGGCGCAATGCGGGTGGCTTAGAGTTTTGTTGATTTTTTGTAAAGATTTTTTATAGTACTTGTGGAATTTTCAATTCACCTTTTTGGATTTTTGATATTTGTTATTCGGGAGGACATGGTGGACTATTCTTAGCTTCTTTGACATTTAGAACACACCGGTACTAGGTTCCAAGGACAATAAGGCGCTAGTTAGTTGATTCATCTATTTCTATTAAGTATTAAGATACATTCGAGGTGATGGCTAAGCGAGAGGTTGTATGATGTGAAGTTTAATTCCCCTTCTACCCTAGACTACGAAGGCTATTCCCCAAATGTCCCCCCCCAAAAACGTATGTTACACTTCGCAAAAAGACGGACAGAGTACACTTCACTTCACTCAAAGTCCTAAGTTCCACCTTCCCTAAATCGATAATGTCTCTATATTTACTGCACATCGCAAAGAATTTGAACTTTTGCTACTAACCTTAAATCGAAAGTCCCTTCCTTCATTCACGATTGTGAAAAGTGATTCGCCTATTTCTAGTCCTATAGTATATACTTCCGTCTATATTCACAACACGAGTTATCTCATCACGATACTCATTTCCCTTTACGAAAGTCGAAAATTAAAATCTAAAGCTCGTCAATAACTCCCATCTCAGTTCACTAACCCACCTACTAACTCCTCCTCCCAATGAAAACCATTTATAACAAATAAACCGCAACAGCCCGAAACCCCTTAGCCCTATCTCGTACTTTAAAAGCCCCCAACCAAGGAACCAGCAAGAAACCCAGCAGACCAACACCCAGCAGCGAAGATCAGTCATCGTTTCGTCCTCCCCAACAAGATTTCCTCAAAGAATCCACCAAAAAAAGCAACATTACCTTTAGAAAGCGACACCCCATTCCCAACGTCCAAAAAGCAAAAAACCCGTAAACCCTGCAACCAAAAGCGTAAATCAAAGTTTCAAAACGACAACAAGAATAACATCGACAATAAACACCCCCCCCCCCCCCCCCCCCCCTCGGTATTTAGTATTTCTATCCTCACCATTTTTCTCCATGTAGGGCTTTATCCCGTGGTATAATAGAGAGATATGAAACGCCTGATCAAGACAAAGTAATGGATATGTTTAATCTGGCGAGTTAGAATAATCTCTTCCAGTCCACTCCTTTCACTTTTGCATTTTCGGAATTCAGTTTTCAGAATATAGGACGCCGAGTTGAACGATAACCCTCACTCTCTAATCGCCACGACTCACAAGCAGCCAAAGAAGACAAAATTACTTCCACAATACCTTCCTAGCATTCCTGTTTCTTACAGTTACCAATTTCGCAATAGAAAAACCTCACTACTAAACAAGGGGAGGAAAAGATAAAAAGGACACGATATATAAAGCTCTACATTCAACAAGGTGTGACTAATATCTACCATCCATCTATGAACCACCTTAAATTTAGCAAGTGCATCAGCTCTTGAGCACCGCCAGTAGGAAATTTTTAACTTCCACTTCCACTTCCCTTCCCTCGACCTAAGCTACTAACCAACTGGTTAGGTCGTTTCTTTCAGCCTCTCAACTCTAAGGGACATCGGGGCTCCAACTCTCTCAATTCCCCTTCCCCTTCGCATCCCCCTTCTTCGCCTCCTTCCCCTTCTCCAACATCTCCTTCTCCTTCTTACTCAACGTCAACGCCCCCTTAGCCAGCGCCTCCTTCGGCAACGGCCTCACATAAGGCTGAACCACCCACCAAGGCCTCCTACAAAGCCTCACCGTCTCCACCGAACTCTCGTAATCCCCATTTCCATTTCCACTTCCCTCCCCTCCACCCACCTTCTCACCTGCCTCAACAACCCCCTCTACACCCTCAACCACCATCCCATTTTCCTCAGCCAACTTCCTATTCTCCTCCTCCACCTTCCGATTCTTCTCCTCCAAAGCCTCCTCCTCCCTCTCCACCTCCTCCTCCCAACTCTTCCCATCCGTTTTCTCATACTCGGTCAATCCCTCCTTGACAACGCCTTCAACCATCTGCAGGACATTCTCAAAAGCTGGGATATCGCCTGCGCGACATCTCGCGAGTGCATCTCTGACGCTGTGATGTCTGGACACTAGGGATCTCAATAAACGGAAGAGATGAGGTTGCATAGCGACGAAATTCGGGTTCTGGGTCTTTTCCCGCTTGTCGGCGCGACTTTTATGTTTTTTCTTCGTCGGAGGTTGTTCCCCAGCAGGCGGCGAGTTCTCATCTCGGAGTCTCTTGCTATTTTCGGTGAGGGTAGTAGGTTCTGGCGTAGGTTCTCTGTCCGAAGGGAGGAAGAGAGGTTGTCGTTTCGGGGGTTCAACCTCTACCACATACTTGTAGAGAATATCCATGTACCTCCTGAACACGGCATCCATCCTCCACCCACCCTTCCCACCCCTACCTCTCCAATACTCCCTCCCTTCTTGCCCAACAGGCGGAGGTGTCGCAAAGATCGCCGGGTCATAGAGATTCCCCTCGGCGCTCATCACACCATCCACCCCGGTTTCTGTAAGACACCGATCGATATCCTCTCGACTCAAAACATTCCCATTAGCAAACATAACCACATCCCTCGGTATCCGCTCCCTCAAATATTTAATCACCCCCCAATCCGCCATCCCCGTCTTATGTCCCTTCATCTCCCTCGTCCTTCCATGCACCGTCACAATGCTCGCCCCAGCCTTCACCACGTTCTGAACATACTTCAGACTCGCCTCCTTCGTATCAAGAATGCGCAACTTGACCGTAACAGGGACCTCCAACTCCTCATGTAACTTCCTCACCATCCCACAAATCAACTCCTGATCCTCCTGCAAAAAAGCCCCATACTTCCCCTTCCGCGCAATCCCCTGCGGACACCCCAGATTCAAATCCACCGCGTCACAAAACGGCGCCACATACCTCGCAGCACTCAAAAACTCCTCAGGATCGTTCGCGCAAAACTGCGCGATAAGCGGCCTATCAAAAGCCGGATTCCCATCAAGATATACCTCCCCCGACGTCGTTGGGGCAGGAGGAGTAAGAGGCGGTAAAGGCTCGCGCAACGGTTGGAAATGGTTATGTCGAAACTTGGGCGTCTCGCTGAATAGTCTTGCATGCAACATAGGTGTATACGCCAACAGATCCCTTGGTGAAGAAGCGGGCATGAATGATCTCGAGAGCATACGCCAGGCCTATATCGAAAACCATTAGTTTACTTCTCCCTCCCAATGTGCATGTGCTAGTGCAAAGAAATGATTGCAACGTACGAATTCAGATTGATCCACCATAGGCGCAAGAACTAACTTGGGACTCCCAATACTCTCGTAGAATGCGCGACCGTGAAGTTTCGCGATCGGAGCAGGCGGTGCCTTAATCTCATCCCCATTCTCAACATTGTTTCCATTCGAAACCTCGTTCGTCAAAGTCGTTTGGTTCCCATTCATACCCGCACTCGTCGAAGTCCTTTCCTTCCCATCCAAAACCTCAATCCTCAAAGTCATATGCTCCGCCATCGAGGCAGCTGCCGTACTTCTATTCGAAGCCATTCTCCCCCTCACAAGTGCCGTCGCGGTATTCGTATGCCGGGAGCCAGCCCAGAATCTAGGTAGATACCTGTAAAAGGCCAGAATG
Organism: Hymenoscyphus scutula; assembly: GCA_001399465.1. Lineage (NCBI taxonomy): Eukaryota > Fungi > Ascomycota > Leotiomycetes > Helotiales > Helotiaceae > Hymenoscyphus > Hymenoscyphus scutula. Next base: position 38,376 of record LKTO01000021.1, read on the forward strand.
ATGGATTTAACGGAGTTGAGAAAACCCGTAGGAGGAGCAGAGGTTTGGAGAAGTAGTTGTAGCTGGGGATGAATTCCCTTGAAGATAAATTTTTGCGATGCGGCAAGGCTAGACTTGCCAAGACGAGGCTACCTTACCGAGGAATCCGAAAGGGTGCATGTATCTTCACCACCTGCAACTTACTGAACTTACTCGTATGCTAGTTAAGCGTCTTACCCATTTACCACAGTAAGAACCATATCTCAATTAACCCATGTATATTTCTGCGGCCAAGAGATATGTCAATCTACCCTACTGTCGGCAATCAAAAGTCTACTCTCAACCAAATCACAGGCAAGCTATTTCTTAATCAAATATATATTTGTTTTGTACAGAAAATGAAGTATCATTGATTACGCAGACTATGCCCTATCTCCTACCGGTCCATAAACAAGGTCAACCAACGCTGAAATACAAATAACATGAATTGGCATAGAACCGGCCTGGGGAAAGAAGGAAAGGGGAGCGGCATGAAAGATCTGTCGTCCACCAAGATATGACGCTCCCTTTTCAAACCCTCTTCTCTGGATCGATGAAAAGAAACCAAGACGCGAAATTTTGAAAAAAGAGCCGATTGATGATCGTCGTGCAAGAAAGACTGAAAAGGAAAAAAGACATTGCCCGCCCAATATAGACAAGTGCCACGCCAATCCCTCCCAAGTTCTTGGAAAAGCTTTGCAGCATTACATCTCGTCTCGCAACTTCTTAAAGTCCATTGGAAAAATCTCAACCTATCGGGCCTCTCCCCCTGTATGCTCGTGAAAGTTGACGGCCGACGCCAGTCTAGAGAAAAGATGATGTGTTCGACCAAATCGCTCATATATGAAGTGACTCCGGTACACCTTGTAATGCGACCCGAATGAACGCCTTGAAAGTCTGTATTTGTGCATTGCAATTTTTTTGGTAATTTTTGTGTTTGCGTAATAGCAAGATGAATGTGTTATAGTAGTCGTTGACCGGATGATTGGCCATAATCATTTGTGTCATTAGAAGAAGTGTGTGTAAACCTTGGAGCTCTCATGAACTTCCATTTCCTGGCTAATGTTAGCAACAGCATGTGATAATGGAAATTAGGCACATACCATCTTGAAGGTATTCAGCTCCTCCTTGATTTGTTGGGCGAGCATTGGTGTTAGGCGGTTGCAAGTAGCAATCTCCCCACGTCGATCATATTCTCCACTTGGCCAGGTATCGTGGAATTGTATTCTCGGACTGAATGTAGCATTACGCTTGGATCCTTGTGGGGTACTTGGTACACTCTTGGAGTCACCGCGGAAACGCAGAGCAGACATGAAGTAATCCTCGCCTCCAAGGGTGACGGAACCCGTTCGGCGGTGACCTTGCTGATCATCGTTTGGAGTGGAAGGTGCTGACGAGTTTGGGGAGTCGTTGACGTTTGGAATTTGGGGCAATTGAAAGTTTGGTGTCTTCTGATCTTGGGGTCGAATTACAGGCGAAGAATTACCAGAATCGGTACCTGTGCCTGTGTTTATGATTAATAAATGCCATGTGCGATCAGAAAATTCCACTCACGTTTCAAAATGCCCTTCTTTACAGCCGCGAGAACCTCTGCCCGTTCCTTCTCACCACCCACGATACTTCGTCGGGCACCAGAATTTTCTGTTGAGGAGCTGCCCAATCGATCTGGAATTATGGCGCCCGTGTCGACAGAGTTTCGTTCGAGTCGAGGATAGCCAGTTCCCCCACCATTTTGATCGTGTGGGTTTGCATTCACATTGACCTTCTCCCTCTCCGCCTCAACTGTAACCATTGAAACCTGAGCTTGACTGACTTCTGGCAATGCCTTATCTGCTGCAGGAACACCAATAACAGATTTGGGTCGGAAAAGTCCAACTAGTGATCGAGTAGATTTCTTCATGCCTTTCCCCATCTTTCTAATCATTACTGATGCGGATGATGCCGTGGACGAAATGGAGAGATTGTCAGTTGATCCGCTGAAGAAATTTCCTTGTCCAGAGTAAATTCCAGATCCAATACCGCCAGCCTCCTGCTGCTCCGCGATCCTAGCCTGTTCTGCATCCTGTTCATCTTGGTATTTCTCCTTGCGAATCTTCGACCGCTCAGCAGCAGATGCTGCATTGTTGGCCGCACTGTTTTCCGCCGATGCCCTACGTAATTCTGCCGCACTCCCAAATGAAAATGCTCTCCGCAGTCGGGAACTCTTACTCTTCTTTGCATCCTTCTCATTCAGTGCTGCCAATTGTTTTGCGGCAGGGCTACCGGCGTTCGCGACTTGCGCATAGGTTTGCTTGACCGGTTGTTGGAGCGCCGCGTTAACCGCCGATGCAAACGAGTCCTTGGAGGCCGGGGTCGAGGACTCGGGGCTCATTGTCATCGGCTTCGACAGTGGGGAGGGAGTCGCAATTCGCTTCGCTGCATCGGAGGATGAAGCACGAGGTGGAATGTTCACAAGTTTGGGAACGTCCTGCTTGAGGGAGGTCTGCTCAGCGGCGCCTGCTGATGGGGCGGGGTTTGCCAGAGATACGCCGGCTTCTCGCTTGTTGGCCTTGAAATGTTAGCGAGATAAATCGTCATGCGGTTTAATTGGATGAGGGATAAAATGTCAATGGTGCAATGTGGATCGACCACGCAAGATAAACTACAAGGGAAATACTTACAGAGCCGGGTCGCGAACTTGGGGTGCTGCGGTGAGAGTTGATGCTATCGCTGCTGCCATTTCGCCCGTGGGATGACGCTGGTCGGACGGTGACAATCGGTGAACTTCGTAATGGGTGCTGCACTGATTGTTGGGTGTCGATCCTACCATTGGCACTGCTACTCTGTCTTGATCCTTGTTGCAGGAATCCTGGGCCCGCTCCACCATTTGGTGCACCATAATCCCCTGCGTCAATAGTGTGAATGCTTCGTCGACGATATCTTTTTGCAGCTGTTTCCTGTGTACTGGTTCGGTTTAGTTGCATATCATCGGCAGCCCCACGAACTGTAGAGCTGAATTCCAAACTCTGACTCGAGAATTGAGGCATTTGCAAGGTTGGTGGCTGTGCCGCTGTCTTTTGGGTAGCAGTGCTATAAAATTGCATCACATTTGGCAGCGTAGAAGACTGAGGGATGGGAGGTGGGTTGCTAGTTGGTCCAACAGTAGCGGATTGGGAGCGGCCATTGCTTGGTCTTCTATAACGATCTGGGGCTGCTTTGGCAGGTGAAGTTGTAGTAGGGGGCGTAGGATTCAAGCCCGAACTGGCCATGAGAGTAGAGAGTGGGCGAGGGTTTCCAGAAGAAACTCGAGAGGAATTGATGGATAAATCGTCTCTCGTGCCTGATCGTTGACTCAAAGAAGAAAGATCGGAAGAGCTCGAGGATGATGTGGTCGACACCGATGCTGGTGCTGGATAGCGTGATCGAGGATTATTGCCAGACTCGGCCTTCAACGTTGGCACTCCCCCTGGAGCCGAAGTCGTTCTATTGTTTCCTGCTGTCCGCTGGCCTGGCATGGTCAAGCTAGGAGTGCTGGTGAAGGCATATGGAGCGATTGGGGTTACCGAAGCCTGGCCACGATAATTGGAGACCCCCATTGCACCACTGATCCCGTGAAGGCTATTTCGATTTGATTGCGAGGAACTTTGAGCGTATTGGTGAGATTGGCTTTGTGCCGTGGTTTGTAGTATTCCAGAGGCAGATGACGGACGGGTCTGGAGCATGGTAGCTGTGCTGGACTGCTGTGGGTATGCTTGAACGAGTGCGGCCATGCTGTGACTTTGGATCTTCCGATGTATCGAATGAGGAGCGAGTTGGTGTTTACTCGATGGATTGAGGTTTCATTCGGATGATTGGGGATTTGGATGGAGGAGAGTCAGTGATGGGAGACCTGGCAGGAAGCAGTGGTTAGCAAGAGGATGCTCATGTTGGGCAAGCTTGACTGTGTGTAATGTTTGGGGAAGATAAAAATATCTCCTAGCGCGTTGAATGACGGATGGACGGGAGGAGGCCAAAGCACGAACCTTCAATTAAAAAAAATTGGGGGAGAAGGAGCAATTATTATGAAGAGTGTAGTATTGAAGCCAAGTCGAGTGAACGGTTGACAAGATTCGGAATCGAAGGAGGACGCCGGCGGCCAAGGGAGTTTGGGGGTTTGGGATGGGATGGGGGAGGTTCTTTCGTCTCTCGCGTCAGGCACAACACACTTTCACCGTGAGAGGGCGATCTGCAAAAAGTCTAGGAGGAACACAATGAGCCCAAGCCGTGGAAAAAATGAAGGCAGAAGATAAACAACCTCACAGCTGACGATCGATGACGAAGGGTTGCTACGAGAACCGATTGCTGGTGGCGGACGACTATTTTTGGGGTGGGGATGAGGGTGAGGAGAAAGCGAATGTGGTGGTGGTGGAGGAGGAATGGGACGAGGAATGCTTTCCAGGGGGAATGACTTTCGGCGGGCGACGGGCGGAAGAGGGTGCTGCAGGAGAAGGGGGGAAAACGAAGGACAACGAAATCAGCAAAGAGGAGAAGAAAAAGGAGACACAAGAAGAAAGGACGAAGAGATGCGAGAACCGAATTGAGGAGAGTGAATTGGTGTTTGGTCCTCTCGGTGGTGGATGGAGGAGAGGAGAGGAGAGGTCAGTGTTGGCTTGGAGTTGAGAGAGCAAGTTATCTCATTTTAGGAGTGGTAGCCTCAGCAGTCAGGCTACCACAGGCTAACACAGGAGACAGCTGGAGGACACAGGCGAGACAAGCAGCGCCCCTTGTCAAATCGGATACTCGTACCTCCCTAGGTACTAGTAGGTAGTTTTGTGCACTGCACACTAAGTACAGTATACTCTGGGCTGCTGCTTCAGGCTAGAGGTTGATGAAATACAGTGCATAAGATCAGTGGAGGTGACATGAAGGGAACCCCTATTTTCTATGGATCAGGGTATGGGTTCCTATTTGGAGGTACAGTACAGTACTTTCCTTATGCCGATTCACTCACTAAGTGAGTGCATGTTGAACAGGCTTTGAATCCCAATCTACCTAGGTACAATTTCACTCATGAGCACCTGCCTTCTATACTTTATTTATAAATTAAGACACTCACCGCCAACTATTACCTACTACCTACTATTTATCCGCTAATTTCTCCTGCCTCCAATCTTGTATCATATATTCTAGGGCTGGGTCCTTCTCTACAGATTCTCTTATACTCAAATAATCGATTCCTTATACTCGAGTAGTGCAGGTGTAGGGAGTGTATGGCCCAGTTATCATTTCACATGTGGCCCCTTCACTTCCTCTTCAACTTATTTTAGGAAGGTTTCTTGCAGACTTGGTTACCCTCTCCGCTTTTTGCCCCTCCGCCATCCTTGCCGAAGCCGATATACGAGTGCGAACCCATCTTCAAGCAACCTGGAATTCTTCTGTTTTCTTAACAGACGAATTGATGTTGTACGGAACCATTCTTCTCGCTTTATGGTGCGGTGAGGGAGAAGGAGACACAACATCTCCTCAGCATCTACACGTTAATCATGACCCTCCAGGAGAGAATGGTTTCCCAATTTCCAGGGGTTTTCCTTTTCCCCTCTACGGCCGCGACGCCCTTCATCAATCCGACTCGCTGAATCGCTGGCCACCTGTATGCACACTTGAGTGCTGGCTGCAGGTGCAGTAAGTTAGTTGCATTGTTGGTCCCTAGCCTAGCTAGCTTACCTCACCGAGCAGGGCGACGGCGAGACCTCCAACTGGACATTTCCTCCGTATCTCCTACCATTTGCCAATCTCGACAAAGAGTATACGTACCGCTCGATCCGTACCAGAAATCAAAGCATTCCTGCGTGTACTCGTCTCTTTTAGATGTGTTGATTTGCAATCCTCCGCTAAAAGGAAGAAAAGGGGTTATGTACTAGTACGAGGCTGGCAAATCACCCATCATGCACCACCCATCCCCTGAAACGATGGGAAGGAATCGATGACGGAGGTCCCCCAAGTGAGACGCGTGGGCGTGGAACAACAACAAACGCATCAAATCAGCAATGGCCAGCCTCGTACCAGAAAACACGTCGGAATAAATACCAGACGACCTCCTGGCAAAATCCCCTCCACCGCAGCGTCTCCGCCTTTTCAACATCGAATCGATTGCTTCAATGGCCTTCTCGTCCTTTTCTCGCCTCCACTCTCCACTACGACCTATCTCACACTCAACAAACTTATCCACGAACACGACATTCAACCGCCTCTGCAGACTCGGAAGGACCTGCTTGTTGTTGTTGGAGTCGGTGTCCAACCGCGTTCGCCTACATATGAGGAGAAAGATTTTGCCGGTTTGCCTCATCATTAGCACCACTTTTGAAGCCTCGAACTTTCTATCTAGACCTGCACTAGAGAGACTGGGTTTCCACTACGCAGTTAACCTTTCGGGAGAGGTGCAGAATCTTTTTTTCCTTCTCTATCAAGGAGCCTCGCCATGTGAAAAGTATATCTTACATATTTCCATCCCCAACAACCTGGTCTTAGTTCGACTACTATGCATGGTGTTGAATGCCACCCAGCATCCACGGCCCAACAGTGGTAGCTCGTCTTGGGATTTGTATGGCGGGGTCACCAGCTGCAGCAACACATGCAACAAGACAATTTCAGGTTTTCGAGGCGCTCGCTCATGCAGTGTATTGGGCGACATGTACAGGAAAGCCATACAAAAAGTCCTGACCAACTGCATGGCCGCGAGCTACACTCGGCCAACTGGTTCATACACCTCCCACTCCCACTATCCACCCCACCAACCTTCTTCTCTACTGATAAGGCGAGCACGGCATCATGTCTCCATTTGACGGTGAGATGGTGACAGCCTCGGACGATAGTATAAGATATTTTCACTGACTTGATCCAACCCGAGTGGGTGGTCTTGACTCCGAAACTGAGAGGATTGGGTACTTCAGGTGACATATGATCTCGTGTTAGAGTCCCAGCAGCATCAGAAGTTCCTCTACCCCTGCCGCTACATACAGATTACAGTTCACAATCCAGCCGCCTCATCAACAATTGTAAAACCAGACAAAAGCGCCTCCAGTGGCTTGCTTCAGAGTAAGCAAGAGTACCCTTCCCAGATCCATACCACCCCTTCTCCATTCAACCCCAGATGCCTGTCCACAATTCCACAATCGCACCAACGATTATGGCATGGCCATGGATTCAAAGAAAACCACAGTACAGGTAACACCAGATTCCATCCTCCTTAAAATCTTCACGGGCCCAAATCCCGATGTAGATCCAGATCTCTAACTGAGGGTTATTATAAATAACACCAAGTTCCGTATTTATTATTTTCCCCGTCTTCCTTCTTATCCTTGTTGTTGATCGGTACAAGTAACAAGTATACAAGTACACCCCCTCCTCTCATTTACCCGAGTTAGTTATAGCCTCGCGATGAAACCGTACCGTATATTAGATGCCGGGAAGTTGATTCTTTAATTTTAATTTTATCTCCTCATCTGTTCACCACCAAGTCGTCTCATTCAAAGCCATAGTCTTTGGATCTTGGACTGGGTGGGTAGGTTAGCTTTGTACTACTCGAGTACCATTTTGGTGACACGAATATCGAAAACCGAAGATTTGCCCTTGCTTATCGAGATATCGACAGACAGATACCTTGATAGATAACGGTTTTCTTTTGTGATGCCCTCACTTTTCTTAATAATATAACTTGATTTTTGTATTCTCCGCGTAGGTGTCAATAGACTCCGTGAGATCCTGTTCTACTTTGCATCTCATATATAGAGGAAACAGACTCCAGTAACGGTGAACAGAAAAAGTGTAGTACCCTTACTTAAAGTTTTAGGGCTCTTTTACAGTCAAGATATACTTTTACTACTAAAATCTTTCTTTCGAGAGAGTTTAGGTAAGGTTAAAATCAGTGTGTATTTACGATTTTTTTTCTACATTCTATTTCCTAACACGTCATGTAAACTCTCCCGTCCCGTCGCCCTGCCACACACTTACTTCTACAATCTCCAACGGCTCTGGCGGTCGAATCAGAGGCTTGCTGACTGATTTTTTGGCGTTTCTTGTGGCTTGTGGCGTCTATGTGAATATGTACTGTACTTTCGCGGTAAAGAAATGTTTCCTTTTCTTCTTTTTTTTCTTACTAGTCTATTCTCTTTCAAAGATTCATGGGGGGGTTTGTTTTATAAAAATTAAGAAGAAAATTTCCGTATACTATAAACAGGAGATTCTCTTCCGCTTTAAGCCGCAGCAAGCGCGTTTTCTCTTCGGTGTGGTCGGTTGGTTGGTCGGTCGATGATTTTCCAGCGGGTGGGGTGGGGTACGGAGTGGGAGCGAAATCCCCGTTACGTTACGAGTAGATGATGGAGATCTCCTTGGCTGATCTTTGATTTGAAGAGTGGCTGGCTGGTAGGAGTACCTGGTTTAGGGGTTGGTGGTTGGATCGGTGTATGGGGTGTGTATAGGTGTGTACTAAGATTGAAGAGAGAGTGAAGAGAGAGGATGTAGATGGATGGTGGTGCTGATGGATGGTGGTGTAGATGATGGATGGTGGGGTGGTATGATATTTATTGCGCGAGGTAGGTACTTGTATGTATACGCGAGGTGTATATTCGTAAGGTGTATCGAATGTACGGAATATAGGTACATCTCAAATGTATGTGTTACAGACTGATTTCAGTACTTTGTCCCAGGCGAAATAAAGGTTAATTTTTCCGCCTAAGCTGCACCTACCTTTATTTCGCCTGGGACGAAGAGAAGGGAAACAGAGTTTAGTAATCCATGTCCCCAGAACAAGACGGGATAGGAACCCCCATCCTCCGATCCTCAAATCAATCCGAAATTTAGCAAATTCTTGTTGTGAACCCCTGGTGTTATAGGTAGGTAGTCTTTGTATCTTCGAGTCCTAAAGAGGGGTAGGATGAGGAAGAATTTTGAAGCTATCGTGAGAATTCGGAGTGAAAAAAAACCTTGGAATGAGAGTGGAGGTTGGAAGGAGGAAGCTTCCTATTTTGGAATTCTGGCGGCATTCGTGTTAAGAGAGGGATGGGATATACTTGGATGGATAGACAGAGTTGTAGAATCAACCCTACAGTATTGATCCGGTGTATGGGTTTATCCTTGTTGAACTCTATTAGTGGCATCCTAGAAATTCGGACCGAGGCTGAGAACGGGAATAATGTTTTTCGTGCCAAGAGGAGGGGTATTTTAAATCGCGGAGTTTCAGAAGAAATGGCCGATGGGAGGGCAGAAGTGGGATTGTCAGCCTTGTCTCGCGTAGATAAGCTTCCGTCCTTTGTATACAAGTAGCTACAATACTTCCCTCGAGCTCGACACCGAGGAAGACGGATCTATATTTTGAGTAATTACCCTATTTTAATATTTAAACACATACCTTTTAGTTTTAAGACTCAGTTCTAAAGTGCTAAGAGCTACTCGGTCTCTTTCTTATCTCTAAGTAGTTTCTTTCTATTCCTCTTACTATTCTTCTTTTAGAGGCTAATTAGTCCCCAAAGGACCATTTCCTCCAGACACTCCTCCCCTTTTCCTCGTCTTCTCCTTAGCAATGCAAGAAGATTTTCGCTCATTGTTGATTTATATACGAATTGTTCTACTCCTGTTATTCTTCATGCATTAAACAAACAACCACAGCAACAATCTTGTGGTCCCTTCTAGCTCTTGGATTTATATTCTACTACTACCTATAAAAAGTATCATGGAGGAACTGTGAGAACCTTCTGTCTAAGCGGCTTAACCAGAAATCATGTCAGAAAATGGGATTTCGATGAGTCGTATTTGCTGTCGATTCTTTTGTTGTCGTTCTTTTTATTTTCCTGAAACTGTCATTTCGGTGAGCTTTTTTGATTCTTGATTCTTAGTTTTCGGATCGCGCTTCATTAGATGGAGGGCCCCTCTTCCGGTAGTTTTACATTTACCCTTTGGTTCTTGCTAGACGATGAATTCTTTGACGACTATGGGAAGTACACGCGATATCATACCAGCTTCTTTCCTTGGACTTTTCTTTAAACTGTATGAACTTTTCTCGATTATTCGATTACTTGGTTTCATTACTGGCTCTACCTTCCATCTGTTGAATTTCCACCTCTTCCGGGTCTTGGATTTACACTACAGCATATACTTATCAAGAGGAGCCATTGAGGAACGGATCTGGATATCAAGGGCAAGTGTCTGGTTGGGGGTTAATTCACGAGGGCTGTTTGCTTTCGATTTTGTTGTTGTCATGGGTCCTTTTCCCTGAACAGCTTCTGCTCTTATTTAATAATAAGAGCTTTTATTTAATCGCTTGAGTCTATATGAATTGTACCAAGTAGCACCTAAAAAGAAGAATCGGAGTCCTTGTCTCTGGCTGATATACTCTCTTATCCCTCGGTTGGATCTGTTACTTGAATGGCATTTCTCAACTCACCGCTCGCGGTCGTTCTTCACAAGTCGCATTAGCAGAACGAGGAGAGGTCGTTTGTTTGAAAATGATCTGCTGCTCTGGGCAGAAGGTCGGAAATAGAGGCTTAATGTTAATGTCGAGGATATCTATAATATGATACGTGATATACAATATTCTGAGGTCTTGATTTCTTTACACTAGTCGTTTTGGGAGAATGACGAATCAAGGTCTTGAAAGGAAGCAGCTCACGTGGCTACGCTTCCATGTCAGCGAACCTTTGGATAATTATTCTAGCGGGGTTTTGTAACTAGTAAGAAGATTTAGTTGTGTTTCCTTTGTTTGGTAAAAGAAAATTCCCATTTGCTTTCGATTATTCTCTTGCCGTCGTTTTTTCCCTGAAATCTTCGGATGTTCTTAGAGTACTCTTGGCTCACTAATTGTGCTTCCATTATCGACCTGCTCGTACCATGCAAGATGATCTGTGCCTTGGTTCTCGTCAAAGAGACAAGATCGTGCAACAGCTCCAGGGGATGAACGAAGTCTCGCCCACTTTTGGTTGCTAACATTGCTTACTCTATAGTTTCTCATTCGTTTAGGAAGCTCTTGTTTCGATCATTTGTTTTCCTTTCGAGGCTCTTTCTGTAGCCTGTTTCTCGTGGAAAAATGGTAGGCGGCTTTGCTTCTGCGGTGATGATTTATTGTCAAATTTGTTCAGCTTTCGGAAGGCGTATTGTCTGTTCTCATTACTTGGTGATGGGGATGGGTTTTCTGATTCAGCTTCCCTGAGCGTGTACCGTTTCGTAGTGGACGCGGAGTATATGTAAATAATACTACGGTTCAAGCAAATAAGTTTGTCTTGCAGTTAATAAGGCTAACAATTTTCTTTAGACCTAAAAGCACGATTGTTATATTTGCAATGGATCTCCCTTTTATTATTTCTTCGCTTGGTGACTGCAGGCTTTACCAAGTAAGACCACTCATATTTCATTTGGAACCGAACCATTTCCTAAATAAACATACATTTACACTTTCCTAAATATTATAGAAATACATGACACGCGACATTTCCAACCCCCGGTTAATAATATATCAGATAAAAGAAAAGTCAAGACCCCTCCCAATCCCCGATCCCCAATCTAATTATTGCCACCGGCCCCTAATACCTCAAAATAAACAAAAGAAATCTTTCTAGTTCCAAGTCCCATTCCCGTCCCTTCCCAGCACCCCATTATCAAAATCCCCCTGCCCATCCCATAAACCAAAAACCCAAATTCAAAAACTAAAAGCCAGGACACCCACGCTCTCCACCAGTCCACACACCCTTTCTCCCCCCTCAAACAAGACTCACCTCATAAATAGGCATCCCCTCCTTCTCACCCACCAAACCCTCATAAACTTCATCCTCTATAGCGCCCAAGAAACCACGACAACATTTCCCGAGGTTCTCTACCCACCATACACCTTCGATATAGACAACTCCTTTCCTGACGAATTCACGGCGGTTGAGACCGGTAGATTTCACTATCAAGGCGAGGAGACCGACTTTCTTTTTTGTATTTTTTTCCACGTGGTGGTAGAGCGGGAGTAGGTAGGTCGGTATTGGTTCTGGCTGGTCAGACGACTGACCCGCAAGCTCCCCATTCTCGTGGATGTCATCAAAAGGATCCTCCTCGGAATCGAAGGATATTGAACGGCCGGTTCCTGGGGAGGATATGTCAAAGACAGGGAGGGCGAAAGAACTCCCTCTGTAATAGCGAGCTGTGTATGATTGAGAGGTTACACGGTGGAATTCAATTTCTATGAGCGGAGCTTCTAGATGTAAGGTTCCTTTCTCGATTTGTCCGTATATATCTCCCGACAAAGGAACGATGTCTGTTTTTAGAATCGTGGTCAAGGGCGAGAGGAAAAGAGACTTTGATTCTGGATGCGAGTTCGAGAGGACATCGAGGTTGGTTGCTGCCCATGACCAAGAGGGTGCTTGTGGGTGTGTTGGTTGTGGGGACTTCTGCTGTTGATTCTTGGAATGGGGGGTGGGAAGGACCCGCCAGGGAAGTTGGAAGAGGATGTCCTTTTTCCAGAGACCGGCTAGATATTCTTCTGGGGGACCGTGGCGTTGTGCAAGGCCGGAGATTGCGACGAGTTTGTCTCGTTCGGGAAAGGTGAGTGTTCGTCGTGTGTATTGATGGACTAGCTCCGCCCAGCCGGGAGGTCCCCAATGTTGCTTGAAAGGAAGTGTTAAGGATAAAGGAGCGGGTTGGTAGCGTTTGGTTGTGATATCTAAATTTGTAGGTGATGCCTCGGAAGTTTTCTGCGTCTTGCATTGGAAGAAGATTCTATCGAGGCCGAAATGGAGGGTTCGGGGGGCGAGAGTTAGTTCTTGCAGGATCCAACCTCTTTTTTGGAGAGGTGATTTGGTGATTGATTGGTCCCAGTGGCGAAAACCGTCGTCGTGAGCTCGAACTTGGAAGGAGGTGAATGAGGTTTCGTCTTGGAATGTGCAGCCTTGGACTTCAAAGGGGTTTCGGGAGACGTGTAGGGAGTCGAGACCACTCATCGCGGAGATGTTGCACCATGAGCCGGCGTAGATGTCTCCCATGTGAGAGGATTCTCTTTGCCAATCTGAGAGGGAATCTTGCATGATGCATAAGGAGTCGATCCAGAGGTAGAAGATCCCGAGTCGACGGGCCACCATCATTGCGTCTAGAAAGACTCGAGGTAAGGCGACAATTGGAATTCGTTGGATGAGTCCAGAGTAATTTGTTGTTGAGAGTTTTGCGGGATGATCCTCGTTCCATCGATAGGATACTGTCATGTATCGAGCATCGATACCAATATCCTTCTCCTCAATAAGTCGAGGTTCAACTGTCGTTGCTCCAATTCCGAGGAAAATGAGTCTTGTTGGTCGTTTCAAATTCCTTGACGAACTCTGCCGACAAAGTTCATGGTTGTTAGAACAGTTCCTAATCCATGTTCTTGCAACAGCTATACTGGTTCTTGAATCTGTAGAGCGTCCAACTCGACGAACTATAGGAAGTTAGTACAGGTGTGTTTCAAACAAGTCATCTAACCTACTTTCTTCCTCTTTTGTGAGTGTTTTAGTTATAAAGTAATCCCAGCATATTGTTGACCAATCCCTCGACATGTACCGAATTCGAAAATCCCTACTAAACGAGTCCTCTCCATTCTCATCTTTCTCCCCATCCGGATCCCAGTACTTCCACCACGTCACATGAACCATCTTAATATCCCCAATTGCCGGTCCCAAAACCAGAAGTCTAGCAACTTGAAGTCGGCAAAAATGACAACCCCTTCCAGCAGAGTCAAAAAGTTTCAGAACATCCGTTTTGAAGGAGATGCTTGGCTGAAAAGGATTCAACCTATCGTTTACAGGCCATAATTCCCGTAACTCGAAGATCTTTGCACAGTTTTTGCAGGTATTTAAACGCCCTGAACTTTGCAAGGGAGGCAGTTTCAGAACTGGCAGTGCTTCTCCGCTATGAGGTCGTCGTGCAAGGTGACTTTCTAATAATTTTCGCTCGTAGATGTGTATGACTCTATTTAAGATGTCAATATGTCTATTTCTGTGAGTGGGAAGTGTGACTTACAGGTCGAAGTCTTCCAATACAGAAGTGACGATTTCTCGAAATTCTAAGACATTCTTGTGTAGTTTTCTTCGAGTACGAGTTCGAAACGAGTCCACATGTTTCTCTCGATCCTCAAAAATCTGGATTGGAGAACTAGTTCTTTTTCCGGGTAGGTATATCTGCTCGGATCGAATCTGTAAAAGGCGTGATGGCAATTGACTAACAACTTCTTTGTAAGATTGTAAACCTTTAACAGTCGTATCTCTTATATCCATATCAACCTCTTGCACCAACGTATTCCTCAACGCCCTCAAAGCCGGAGCAAATTCGAGCAGAATCTCATAAAGCGACTTAATATCCTCATCAAAATACTGCCAAAACTCATAATCCCTCAGCGTATCTTCTGATTTCCGTAAAGCCGCAGCTGATCTCTCAAGCGCGGCACCGTCTAGGAACATCTCAACCCTCCTATTGCTGTGCGTCGTCTGGAGGGGATTTTGTTTCCCATCAACAACACCAGATGTGTTCTCCCGAGCGATAAACAAATACCGCCAGGCAAGATCCAAATTCTGCCATGGTAACTTGCTGATGATCGATTTCTCATCAACAGGTTGCCATGGTGTCGGGAACCCGGGATAGGCCAGAGAGGAAAGTACCATCATCACAGGACGGGAAGACACGTCAATGCCCAAGCTTCGAAAGTGGATTTGGAAAGTCCATGTAGACAGTAATATCAATACTATTAATTATTCCCACATACTTGGATACACCAGGTGAGTCGCTCGACGATTTGTGAGCGACTCACCAGCGAGAGTAGAGTTTGGATACAGAGACGTACGCATTGTTGGCAACTGCTTTTTCTCGATTGGGATTCCTTGCGCTCTCCACGGGCGAAAATCGAGGCATCAAAGGGTTTGCGGTTTGCGACACGACTAGTTTCGCGGACCGTTGTCAAGCGTTGGATCGTATGTCCAATCGGTGGAAAGAGATGCTGAGTATTAAGGAAATGTTGTCTCACTTTCGTCCGGTATATTGAGGTGCGATGACTCGCTGCGAACGGTACGCTAGGGCCCGAATTGAAGATGGTTGTTTACAGCTGGTGGGTCGTTCAATTTCCACAATTTGTGGCTTTTGCCACCAAAACTGCACGTGCTCCTCCTTCTCACCCGAATTGTATTTATTTTGAAATGAGTCAATATAGGAGCTTGGAGATAAAATACATGAAATAAATTCGTTCATGGTACTGCTTGCCCATGATTAACGCGTTGAAACGGGCTGTCTAGTAACTGAAGGTGCTCCCAGAGCACCCCTCTTTAGTACTTTCTCAAGTGAGACTAATCTCTTGTTGCAAACAGAACTGATTTTCAAGTTGAATCAGACATCGAGACCCAAAATATCGCAGTTACTCCTGATAACCATGAGATCGTAGAATGGTTTTAATGAAGTATGCATCGGTTGCATTTCACAGAGATGCTTCTTGACCCGAGGGGCATTGGAGTACAGAGGCACTCCATAATATGACGACAAGCGTCTGGGGTACTGGGCGAAGTATTGAATCTGGGAACGGGACTTGAAGATCCCACGTACTTGGGCTATTTTAGCTGAAGGACTGGAGGAAATGGAGCTTTGTCGAATAAGTGAGAGTAGAGAGGTTCTTGAGACTCGGTCTAAAGGGGAAATCCGTTTAAAGCGCAGTACCAATCCAACCACCGGGGGGAGTTGAAGCCCGTTCGATTGCAATCATATTTGGCGTAAATGTCATCCCAACCTTGATCTCGGTCTTTTCCAGTTCTCCGTGTTGTTCGAAGGTTGCTGATGGTGGGCGTTGCAGAGAGGACATGCTTAAATAGCTTCTCACATTTCTTGTGTGAATACTATCCGTCATGTTCTGAGGTAACTCGGATTCTGTGGGGTTGAATTCCTTCATATGCTCATAAAATTGTGCTTTTCCCCATGATTCTGTCTCTTTCCCACCGAACTCGAATTCCTCTTCGTCGAGATTTCGCAGTATGAGATCGTCTGGCGATGTGATAATACGTTTATTATACATAGGCCCAACTTTTTGTACTTGGACAGGATAGTATTCTCTTATGCTGGCTTCTTCTATGAAAGAAGAGCGCGCTGAGATTTGTCGTATGTATGAAGGTTGCCGTCTATACACAGAACGAGATGATTGTTGATGTCCACGCGGAGATTGGCTGGGATCACTGGAGATATCGAAGGCTCGAGGGAATTGTCGCGCGAGAAGTGGCCGGAAACTTGGAAGACAAGCGCAGATGACCGCAACTAAGGAAGAGCTCGAAGTCAGTATTGCGATTTCTAGTGGTATGCCAGAGGATGTGATGGTAGTTGCGAGGGATAGCGTCTCAATCCTCACAAAACAACGCGAAAGAGGGAAAAGAACTCGGAGAATACCCACCACCAACTTCAACTACAGACCATATTGCAGGAAGTGCATTGTCCCCTAGCATGACTGATTAATAACCTGCGAGATCTGAATCATGAGTGAGGGTAAGTTTAGGGGGAGGGCTTACATGTGGGATCTGTGCTCTTCCCAAAGGAACCAATGAATTGCAGCCTAATAAGACTAGTAATGGTAGCGCTATCGTTGTTAGGCTTGTTGGACTGATAATTTTCCTGAGAAGAGAGCCTACAAGGTTCCGAATGCAAACATAAACAAAACGTTGAGCTTTTTCTTCAGGCGCATCTTCAATGCGAGACATGAAGGTATTGGCAAAGCCAGTATTGCCACATCAAGTCCTAAGCCCACAAAACTGGCAGCATATATTAATACGTGCAGATCCATGCATTTATTTCGGTCCGCGAGGTTGGCAAGATCCCATGCTGCTGCTATATTTGAGTTAAGCAATTAGCTCGCAGTACTGAAAAGCAGCCAAGAAAAACTTACAAATGGGGTGGCATTGGAAGATTAAAAGAAACACGATGGCAAGACCCGACCCAACAATCGCAGCCAATAAGATGTAACATGCAATCCGAAAGAAGCGAGAAATGAAGATTCGTAGCTTATGAAATTAATTAGAATGGACGGTAATTGGAATACCCAAGTGCAAGGGACTGTTGAAGAAAATCTTACATAGAGCATGACTATTGAAACTTTGATAATGGTAATAACTGTGTAGTAGAAAATCTCGCCAAAGTAGAGATTCTAATTGTGTTAGCTCAGCAATCTGATTCCGCGTGTTGTTGGTACCTTCAAAAGACCCTTTACTCTGTAAGGATCAACGTCCCAAAAATGCCTTCCAAATCCATTTGTATGTCCATCTGGTTTGTCGTCAGTTTCGAAGAGCGAATCCAGATCCCCAGAACCTACTATAATAGCCCATAGCCAATACTGCAATGGTAAATAATCCGGCCACCGCCAACAAACCATCGTCATAACCAATTTCTTTGGTGATTGTGTAGCGAGAGTAGAATCGTATGCCGATGGCAACCAAAGTCAGTGTGGCAAAAGTAATTTGAGTGATGTCCATATCCCGGATCTTGTTAGGTATATAAACTCCCTCGCACAGTTTGCGATTCAGGACAGAAACCCCTAATTTGCGTGAGTGGAGCCTTAAGTTATAGTAGGTTCGACGACATACGGTTCAGATCTTCGACTGGACAAACCGGTGTAAGGCATTGATATAAGGAGGTTTGCAATGTTGCATTATTGCAAGTCGCGGCCGGGCTTGCAAGCATTTCCGGTGTCAAACCGGCGGCAAGACATGGAATCTTTGAATTGTTAACCATGGAAATATCAACGAGAGTGGGCCCAACATACAGAGCATTTTGGAAGTTGAGATATGACTTCAGTAAGATTGATGCTAGTAGCTACAGCTAGTGTTATTGCTATGCTGTGGAGGATGATCTTTTGTGGAAGCATGTTGTGGTGATGGCCAACCGGCACCGACTTTTGGGACTGGTAGCAATGTTGGAACCTCTCCGTGAATGTGATCAATCAGGACAACCAGGTTGTATATCAGAGTGTTTCCGAAAGATACCCGATAATTCTGAGTGACGGCGAAACATGTCTTCTTAACAAGTAATCGAGCTCGAATGATAACTCTAGGTTTAGTTTCAAACGCGTATAGCTGAATCGAATCTGTGCGAAAAGTATATCGCCAACGAACAAGCGAGCGGTACAGCATTACTAAGAATTGCACAGACAAATCTCTCGGAAAGATTATACAGTACAGTAACGGAAGAAGACGAGAGGACGTAAGGCTGCATATCTATCCTTCTTGTTTGTTTGAAACGACTGTACGCCAATGAGATTTTGATGACCGCCGAATACTGCCAACCTACTGGTGGCTCGTGTTATTCAAAAGTACGACCAATAAGGTCCAGTCATGGTGGACTTGGACATCCGCCAGGCATTGGAGGCATCGGCATTGAAGAGCGAAGGCTCCCCTCCCCCTCTTTCGATACAAATCGGAAAATCAGACATCTGAATAGCCTCTCGATCATTTGATGGATCGATGGATAGTTGAACCAAGGAATCTCGGATCCAATACTGTGTCGAAGGTCCTTGCTCATGAAGGTTGTCCATGACTTTGGTGGTAGTAAAACGGCCGTGTATGAGATTTAGTTTCTAACGCTCCCAGTTCGGACGGAGATGGAGTAGCGATCGGATGCAGAAATGGAAACGTAAAACGAAACATACAGTAGAGCAATACAACAAGACGATTCATAGACCGCCAGGTGATCTCTACTTGGCGGCATCACAGTACACGCGCTGCACTGCTGCCGCAGCCGCACAGCAATGTAGCACGTGTATCGTATAAGCGCATAGTCAATCAAAAAGTACAATTGAAGAATACTTGGAAGTGATGAATTGGGTTGATTCGAGTTGCGAGGCGAGGTCTCAAAAGGGAGATAGATACACACCTGTGTGTGGGTAGCTAAGGTAATTGGCTCCGATAATCCTCCGTGAGAATCGTCACATTTTTGAACTCATGGCACGAAGAACGACCGCAGAACGACCGCACCTGCAACCACGTTGGCTTCCTCTCTATCCTGCAATTGGACCATGATCAGGTTTTTTCCTTCCAATATCCGACCTTACCCTCCGAGAAAAGCATGAATCGTCGAAGTATCTCCGGGGCTGTTCGTAATCGTACTTTGGTCACCACAGTAAGGTTGAGGAGAACATCCCACTTCCATTCAGCTTCACCCCACCAAAGCTGGTCTCGCCTGGCTAGCGATCTTTCCCATTACTAATGATATAGCCAAATTTTTCCCTCTTCTTTCTCCAAAATTTCGTCTTCTATCCTTCATAATCATCACAGAGCCCCATCAACAGACGACCTCATTAAACAATGTCAGGAAAAAGCTACAATGTGGGCGTGATAGGATATGGGTAAGTGGAAGGAAGCTCCTGACCCCGCCAATCAACATATGGAAAGAGAAAGCTGACAGCTAGACACAGAATGTCCGCAAAGGTCTTCCACATTCCCCTCGTCCAAGTTACCCCTCAATTCAAGCTTCACGCCATCGTGCAACGCACCCCAAAGCCAAACGACGATGCATCAAAAGACCACCCAGATGCGAGGATATACCACACGGTGGAGGAAATGTTTACCGATTCTTCAGTAGACGTCATTGCCATCACCACAACACCAGATACCCATTTCTCCTTCGCCAAAGCTGCAATTGAAGCGGGCAAACATGTTATCGTGGAAAAACCCTTCGTTCCAACTAGCGCGGAGGCACAGCAACTGGTCGAGCTATCTGCAAAGACGGGAAAGCTGATTTGCGTATACCAAAACCGAAGATGGGATTCCGACTTCCTCACCATAAAGAAGTTGTTGGACGATGGCACGATTGGACGATGCGTGGAATTTAACACCCATTTCGATCGATACAAGCCTGTTCGGCCCGATACATGGAAAGGAACGTTGGGAATGGATAAAGCCGGTGGTGTCTTGTATGATCTCGGAACACATTTGATCGATCAGGCATATGTACTTTTCGGCATGCCTGCGACTGTTACGGCCGCTTTTGCAAACCAGAGGCATGATGGACAAGCGGAACCAGACAGCATCACTATTCTGTTACAGTACGCAAACAACGGACCACTAGTTACTGTAAAAGCAGGAATCATGTCCGTGGAGGTCGAACAACCGCGATTTTGGGTTCGAGGTACCAAAGGCAGCTTCAAGAAATCCCACCTGGACGTTCAAGAGGACCAACTGAAAACTGGACAGAAGCCAGGTGATGCAGGATTTGGTGTGGAGAGTGCTGAATGGTCAGGAACATTAGTCGTCTTGGAGGATGGTAAGCCAAAAGAGAGCAAGCTTGCCAACATTGAACCACTTACCTACGCCTCTCTGTACTCGAGGTTCGCCCATGCAATTGATGGAGCCGGTTTTGATGATGTGCCAGTTAAGGCAACCGAAGCGCGAGATGTTTTGATGATAATTGAAGCTGCGAAGGAGAGCGTTGCTCATCACAGGGTTGTGAGATTGTTTGAACATTTTGCATCATAACAGCATTGAAGTCGACAATGTAATGATTTGTACAAATGAATACCTTTTGGATGATGCCTTCTCAAATCTTCGTATCCGGTCATTCATTGACTTTTGTCTTGGTGTTCCGCATCCCCTTGCACTGAGAGGATGATCGAACGGTCCTCTTGCAAGTAACTTTTCTGTAACGAATACTTATTTAGACAACCTATCTCGTCGCCGGGACCCAAACTGCTGAGGCTAGCTTACGAAATTTCTACGGATTTTTAGTTTTGCAATGCCAAACATGAACTCTCCCTCGTCATTTTCTCCGATTATCTCAGGCACTCCTCCATGCGGTATGCATGAGGTCTGAAATCATTTCGCTATCCGACTTTCCTGGACGGAAGGATCATTTTCGTATATGTACAGATGGCAATGGTTAGCTAAATAAGGAAACCAACGTAATCGTAGCTCGGGTTGAGCCAGCCCAGCCTCTGTTTTACCCCTGAAGCGCCCCCGGGATGCCTAATATGAGGCTACCCGTACAACCTTCAAGATTCAGATTCATTCGATTGCAAATACCAGAAAAAGAACTTCTCAACATTCACAGGATGCAATTAACACTCGAGTACTAACCTCTCACCGCCCCAAACACACTCCCTCCTCGCCACCTGCACTCAACAGCACCTGTTATCACTTTCAAGTTTCCACACGTCCACAGGACCCTTGCCCAACTGAAAATACGAGTCGCGTACCTGTTGAACCAATCAATCCGATCCCGCGTATTTGAGAATTCCATTTCCAGAACAAGATCCATCATGCCTCATTATCCGTAGATTCTATTTAGGATTCCCTCCAATCAAGCCTCCTTCCCAATACATCGGCTCCTTAATTTCCGATCTCCGTGGCGTTGCGTACCCTGAGGTCCCCTGCGACCCCCTTAAGGCTTGATGGGGAATACCGGTACCTGTTGCGGCTTATATGGGGTCGAGAGATTGGATGGAGGGGTAAGTTAGGGGAGGAGGGGATAAGAAGGGGCTCTTCTGCTTGTACTTTTTTCTCTTATTATATCTTGGTCTTTTGGTTTACGTTGTTTCTTGAATATTTATTTTTTCCCTTCTTTCCTCCTGAGGAAAAAATCATCCTTAAGGTTACCCCTTTTTTCAGGATCTTCCTTTCCCCCCTTTTTTGTGTGGGATTTGAAACGGGATTTTCGACGATCTTTATTTTCGAGGGAAATATAACGAGAAGGACGAGACGACTGATTAATCTTTCATATTCGAGCTCAAGAAGAGAAAGAACAGAAAGGAACGAAAAGCACAAACTAGAATTGACAATCACGAGAGCAATTGGACGCATCCGCGAGTCAGAAATCTCAACGCTTTCTTCCACTGGACGACGGGAAGAAACTCGAAGGAGGGGAAATTTCAAAGGCAAATCCCACTCTACCTGGACGCCACGGAGAAATTCCACTATATCAACATCTTTCATTATACATCTCTACATCAAAGCCTCGCCGGCCACTTCTCATCACCACTAAAAATGTCCGCCTCAAAAGTCACCACCATGCCCTCCCAAAAATTACCACAACAGCCGCGGAAATTGAAGGAACTCCGGACAGCAATTCTCATGTTCGTTCTTTGTGCACTTAGTTACGCTATTTTTGTGTTTGTCGTGTTTGGGGTAAAGGAGATGGTTGTTAGGGGCGTGGGAATGAGTGGTGTTAGTGAGGAGGGGTTTGGGGATGAGGGTGTTGGGGGATGGGGAAGGATGGGGGGTATGGTTAGAGGGAGACGGATGTTTGTGAATAAAGGACATTAGGAGGACGGAAAGATTGGAGGGAATGCAATATGGAAAGATGAAAGGGGAGGATAATTCAAGTCGAGTGGAAGGGTTGAGGGATTGTTGAAAACGAGATTCTTTGAGGGATCTGTTCTTGGCACTTGAGGGAAGGAGGGTGGAAGGAAGAATGGTTGACAACTGGCTCGTAAGATATAGATTCGACTGTGTTTTGGTTGCGACCCCCGAGGTGTATATTGGGATCTTCAATTTTTCGGGAATGGGGCTGGATTTGGAGTTTATGGAGTCAAAAGTATACAAGGAGTTGCATCCGCTTATTTTGAGAAGCGACGAAGGGACATATTACGAACATTAGAGTGGATTTTGGGGTTTATTGTCTTTATTTGAGAGTTTAAACCAAAGGTTCCTATCAGCAGATATAGACGTATATATACATAGACGATCGAGGTCACGTTTGGAAAAAGTTATTTTCCCTCAGCATTTTCTTTAAATAACAGACCTCATGGTCTGGTATCTACTTAGTTAATAGCTGATATTCGCGGGTAAGGGCAGCTTTGCAGCAGACTCCTAATTCAATCTGAATTTTTTTCCCTCGTTGAATTAAAGTAATAGCCTAAAATTCCATAGATTACTCGCAATTCGATACAAAAACCACTTTCTTCTTTCACCAATTAACAACACTATTCAGCCACATTCGCTAGCCACAGCAACTTCCAATATCATTCACTAAACCCCGTTCGGTAATTTTGGTGGTGTGTCAGGCCGAATTAGTATGACTGATCGAGGTGACTCAACCTTTCCTTCATAAAACCAACTCAATTTTTCCGCTTCTCTCTTACTTTCTAATTTCAAAACTACCAAAAACAATCAACCCAGCTCGATTTTCAACATGGCAAGAGCGAAAGAGGAAGAGGAAGCTAGGCAAATTGCCTTGGCGGATGCAAGAAAAGTTGAAATCAAGCAAGATGAGAGCCTCCCGGTCGCCATCAAGATAAAGATCTCCGACAGCCAACCGAAAGGAGTTGTTTTGGGAAACGAAACGATTTCCGGGACTCGAGTCAAAGTTCTGGGACGCATCGAGCACATCCGCACCTCCAAGACACTTACCTTCGCTTATCTTTCAGATACTCGAGGTCTCCTCTCGTGCGTGTTTTCTGGCTCACTTCATACAGTTGCACGAGTCTTGCTTCAGAGGCAAGCAACGCTACAAGTATATGGACAGATGAAGGAAGTCCCAGCCAAGCAAAAGGCCCCGGGAGACCGCGAGTTGCATGTCGATTTCTTTTCCGTAATTGGAGAAGCACCAGGTGGCCCAGAAGCCTTCAGCACTATCGTTCCGGATAAAGCACCGCAAGCAGCATTACCAGACCTACGACATCTTGTTCTTCGACGACCAGAAGAATCAACTGTCATGAAGACACGTGCTGCAACACTAGACACTTTCCGGCAGTATTACAAGATTCATGGAATGCGAGAGTCCACTGCCCCATCCTTTGTACAAACCCAGGCTGAAGGTGGAGGTTCACTTTTCAAGTTAGACTACTATGGACAGCGTGTGTACCTGACACAGACCTCACAGCTATATCTCGAGACTCAACTTCCTATTCTTGGAGATTGCTACACCATTCAGTCATCATTTCGAGCTGAGAACTCCCAAACCCGACGTCACTTAGCCGAGTACACCCATATAGAGGGAGAGCTTGATTTCATCGTCTTTGAAGATCTACTTCAGCATATCGAGGATACAATTTGTGGTGTCATCGACATGTTACTCGCCGATCCCGAAACTGCAGCTTACATCCAAACTCTCCACCCTGATTTCAAATGCCCAGCTCGTCCTTTCAAACGCATGAGATACTCCGAAGCAATTGACTGGCTCAACGAACACGACATCATGGCTGAAGAAGGGAAACCCCACGTTTTTGGCTCGGACATCGCTGAAGCCGCAGAGCGAGCCATGACGGATCAAATCGGCGAACCTATCATACTCACTCACTTCCCAGTCGAACTGAAAGCTTTCTACATGAAAAAAGATGCATCTGATCCCAGAGTCACCGAGAGTGTTGATGTTCTTGTACCGTATGTGGGAGAGGTTGTGGGCGGGGGAATGAGAATGGAGGATTATGGGGAGCTAATCTCGGTCATGAAAGAGAACAAGTGGGACCTGGACTCCTATACTTTTTATGCTGATCAACGGAAGTAAGTTCAATTTCTGGTTCAACAGAAGTGTATGTATGGCTAATGGTTTAATCTAGGTATGGTACAACTCCCCACGGCGGCTATGGAGTGGGCCTGGAAAGATTTCTCGCCTGGATTTTGCATCGTTTTAGTGTACGCGAATGTGTTCCGTTTCCGAGATATCCTGGTAAATGGTAAGGTGCCTGCTTCTGAGCTGGTTGATATTTGATACTGACGTTCTCTAGTACTCCATAATGCATTTTGCCCCCTTTGGAGAGTGAATTATTTCCCACAAATACGGAAATGTGACACCATAGAAGTGCAATCATTAGTTGTGGAACAATTGATTTCTTTGTTGTCACTGAATTCTATTCTCTCGATTTCTGTGTGTTCTGGGATAGTTTAGTGGAAGAATTGCCTTTAGAACGTTTCTCGCCCAAGCTATGACTCACCGCTAAGTAACAATTTGTTAAGAGGAATCCAACTTCCTCTACACCTCCAAATTCCAGCGAGATTTCCAGTGACAGCGGGATTGGGCATTGAAATTCTCTTGATATCTATATTGATAGTGATGCCTATGAGTCATTAGCTACCTCCGGACATGTAACTATGCCCATCCATGGCACCCAGTCCCAAAGCTCTTAGAGTCAACCCGAGAAAAACACCAAATTTGTTCAACGTTGAATACAACAGTCTCACCCCACTCCATCTCCTTGCCCCGCCAGAATTCAGGAAAAGTTCCAACATTCTGGAAGCGAGCCTTTTCCCCGAATGAAAGAGTAGAGTTTAATATGGCTCAGTACCCGTACAAATTATGCACCAATGTCTTTAAAAGAAAGAAAGTGTACATGTATTGATGTGAAAAACCTAGTATGTAATTGATGGCCGAATGGATGACCAGGTACTGTATTGTTTACGGCAGCCTCGAAAGAGTTTTCGGATTTTTTCCTAAGTTGACTTTTGCATTATCGTGTCTTGTTTTGGGAAATCTGAATTTGTAGGCCTAAGTATTGGACTCGCTACTCTGGCGAGTCGTTTAGCGAGTCGTTTAGGGGAGAGAGATTCACTGTTGGCACTGTATATATCTTTTACTCTAAAGCCGAAAATGCAGAACAAATGCTTGATACAAGGCGTTGCATAAGTATGCTATTCCCCAGTGGCTCGAAGGGGAAAACATTGGTTCGTCAAGGAAAAAAACTCAGTGCTACCATTTACCATTTGTCGGGTAGACTGGATTAAACCAATTTGAATTACAAACAAGGATAGTAATCTCGTCTCGTTCCAGTCGTCTAATCACGTGTAGGTCAACGGCGCAGAAATTTCCGACACATTCCCTCTCGTACCTACGAGGTACGTTCAGGGAACTGCTAGCCTCCTTTTGCCCCCCTTTCCTTTTGATCTTTTTCTTAATGTCCTCTATTTATCTATCTCATGGTTCAGGTATATACTTTAACAATGCCACATTCCGTATATCCCCTCTCGGGTTCCTGGGTACCTGGAATTTACAGGTCACTACAGGGGAGGGAGATAAGCGGTTAACGAATCACCTGCATCTTCAGATCACAGCCTCATTCAGTTGAATTCCTCCTCCTCCTAGTTAGTCTCGATGATATTTGGAGTCCTAGATCTAGCGAAATTTCGCGTCAACTCGATCGCAGAATTGGGCCTTGAAGGGGAATACATCGAAATCTGCACTGTCGGTTTGGGCGAGGTCGGAGTGATCTTACGATGAGCACTGGATTACTCGCATTTCACTGAAAATAGCTGGTCAAGCTGAGGTATGCTACCGCTGGCTTGTACCTAATACGCCTCGATGAGGCTAACTTGGCTATCAAGGCACACTTACACGCAGACCCGAAAACCCCTCGAATGATATCTTTGGTGACTTCGAGCCTTGAACGAAACCACCTGCTTCTTCTCGAGACCCTGAATCCCCCAACGTGAACGTCCTCGTCGCGAGAGCCCCCCCACAAAATCGATCAACGGCTCCACAAAGACAACAATTCTATGCCAACATCGAACTATATACAATTATATCACCATGCTTGAACCATTGTCAGCCTTAAGCATTGCTTGCGCTGCCGTGCAATTCGTTGATTTCGGAATCAAGCTGGTGTCAGAGGGCGTTGAGTTATATGAGAAGGGAAGCTTGGCACAGAACGACGAGCTTGAGTTGATCACAAAAGAATTGAACCATCTTACCGGAAGTATTCTTTCTGCCACCGTTGCTGCAGAACAATCCCATAGCGGCACTCCCAGAACGCCCATTTCCAAAGAAGAGAAAGCGCTCATGCGAGTCGCTGCATCCTGCAATGAGGTCGGAAAACAGTTGACTGATCTTCTTGGAAGCCTGAAAGCACAAAGGTCCAATACTCGGATGGGCCAGGGAGTGGAGAGCTTCCGTGCTGCCTTGAGGGACATCCGAAAGAGAGGCGATATTCGGGATATGGAAAGGCGTTTGCGGGGTATTCAGACCCAGTTAAGCACGCATTTGTTGAGTCTTCTTAGGTACGCTCTAAATAGGAAGCTCCACATTTATTGGAAGCCGAAAGCTTACTATTTGCAGTGACAAACAATCCAGGGTGTTGTCAATGTTGAACCACATTTCGTCCCAGAATCAGAGGAGCGAGGTCGCCGCACTCAATAAGATAGATAAGTTGCGCAAGGAAATTATCGAAGAACTTCGGATACAAAATACTGATCGATCCACCTACGATTCCTGGAGCAACTTGAGCAACAAGTGCAATCATTTGTTTGAGGAAGAACAGAGAGCATCAGCCGCCCAGAGGGTGTTACGAAGTCTAGATTTCCGGTCCAGAAAAACGAGGAAATCGACAATTAAGGAGGCACACAATGGGACTTTCGAGTGGATGTTCGAAGAATCCAGTGATGCCGATGGTCCACAGGCGCACTTCTTGACTTGGCTTAAAGGAGGAAACGGAATATTCTGGGTTTCAGGTAAGGCTGGATCTGGAAAGTCCACTCTTATGAAGCTTTTGGTCGATCATATGGCAACTCAAGCGGCACTGCGGTTCTGGGCAGACGAAAAAAAGCTAGTGACGGCAAGCTTCTTTTTCTGGAGCGCTGGCAGCTCTATGCAAAAATCTCAGCAAGGACTTCTTCAGTCATTTCTCCACCAGATTCTCGGTCAATGTCCTGATCTCATCGAAAAGTTGCACCTTTCATGCTGGAGCACTGTCAAAATAGACGACGATGAAGGACCGTATCTGTGGACGTATCAACAACTTGTTGATGGCTTAAAAGAGGTGGCAAGCCAGGATATATTGCCTGCAAATTTTTGTTTTTTTGTTGATGGCTTGGACGAGTACGAAGGGGAAGACTCTGACATCGTCAGCATTCTCAGAGAACTATCCATGTCCTCGAACGTTAAAATATGTGCTTCCAGTAGGCCATGGAATGCTTTTACGAAAGCTTTTGGAAGTAATCCCAAACTCACTCTTTCCATCCAGGACTTCACAAAAGATGACATCAGGCTGTTTGCTACAGAAACTCTTTCACAAGACCAAAGTTTCCTCACGCTAGCCTCAAAGGATAATGATTATCTCAACCTTATCGAGGAAATCACCGGGAGGGCCCAAGGCGTCTTCTTGTGGGTATATTTGGTTGTCCGCTCGCTGATCAGAGGATCCGTTGACGACAACAGTATACGCCAAATGCAAAGGAGACTCAACACATTTCCGTCCGACTTGGAAAGCTACTTCCGACAGATGCTGGATTCTGTTGAAGAGATATATCATGAGCGGGCAGCTCAGACTTTCCAGCTCGTTCTCTATGCACAGCCAGACCTAACCACTACCGAATATTGGTTCTTCGAGAAGGAAATGGATGACCCTAGCTATGACCATCAGCCAATTCCGGCGTATGCATTCTCCGAAATGGTAAGAGAATCCGTCACCCACGTCAATGCGTATTGCAGAGACCTCCTCGAATTCACAACTCACCAGAAAGGTAATCTCCTATATCATTTCCTATCATTCGAAGTACTTTTCACAAGTACTGCCAATAGTCGTTACATTCACTCTTTTACATAGATGCCAGACCTAAGTTTTGCCTCAGTAAAACTATACGGGACAGCGGGACAATAGATTATGCCGAAGAGCTGTGGACCTAAATTTAAGTCTGGCACCCTCTTAGGACTTGCATATGAACTGTTACTGCCTTTGATCTATCTATGTCTGTTATATTGTGCTTGAAATTTAGGTCGATTGTTGTCAAGGGCATGTACGCGTGCCTTTGAAGATCGCTATCTTAAGAGTTGAGCTTGATGACGTTTATGCAATTTTTAATCCATGTGTGTGTGTATGTTACAATCATGTACAAGTTCGCAATCGAACCAATCGATCTGGCATATTTCCTTCTGGGAATCTTGGCTCACTGAAATTAGGACCTTCACCACTTCATAAAATCTATTGGGAATACGACATAGTGTTTCTCCATCGTACTGTCAAAGACTTCCTGGAGACCAACGAAATACAGATCTTTCTTCGGACGAGGTCGGGCCCTCGTTTTGATGCGCTTACTGCACTTTGCAAAATGCAACTCGCCTCAATAAAAGCCCCTATACAGATTTCTGGACCACTCAAAAACATCGAACTAGAGTATTTCTTGGAAAATATCTCCAAATTGTTTAAATACGCCTATATGGTAGAAATTACCAAAGGTTATAATCAGGAGAAGCTCCTCGATGAGTGCGAGTCAAGTATAACAAAATATCTCAGGATGTCAAGAAACGAAGGATTGAGGTTGGAAATATTCGACGATGGCGATCTAAGGAGGATATTTTTCAGTGCCGCCATCAGAGCAGGCCTATGCCTGTACGTTCGACGGCGACTAGAAATAAACCATGAATTACTTCAACCTTCCAGAAAAGCCGAATCACTCTTGAGGTTAACGTATAATTCGGGGGCGACGAATGAATTATATATCAGCGCTGTTAATCCTCTGCCATGGTACTTGAGCATTGATATGATAGAATTATTTCTCTCTCGAGGAGCGGACCCCAATCAACGAGTGGGTGAATGCAAAAAAACGATTTGGCATGAGTTCGTCGTATATAGTTGTGCTAATGGGTATGAGAAGCTTGCCCATTCAGAGGTTCTCGCCAGGGCCATAGAGGGGTTCATTAGGTATGGAGCAGATTACAAGAGTAAGATTGAGATCCGTTGGGTACAGCGCACCCCAATGGCTATTTTCCATGATTTGTGGGAACCACATCAGTATATGCGAATTGCTGATCTGGTCCTCGACAAAGATCGTCAACGTGCCGTTGAAAAGGAGGAGAAGGCTATTGGGTTTTGCAGATGCATCGTTTTGTGACTGGTTTCGCTGGCATTGGCTGGGATTATGTTCTGCAGCAATATGG
This sequence comes from Hymenoscyphus scutula, assembly GCA_001399465.1. NCBI lineage: Eukaryota > Fungi > Ascomycota > Leotiomycetes > Helotiales > Helotiaceae > Hymenoscyphus > Hymenoscyphus scutula. The sequence continues at coordinate 68,160 of LKTO01000021.1, forward strand.
GAAGGAGTAAGAGTTTTAAATCAGTCTTCAAATACATTCCGAGATGCAGGTGTGTTATAAATAGAGAGGCAAAACCTGTCACTCGCCATTCATCCCATCCGTCCACCAAAGCCGAAAACACGGAAACGACACAAAGCAACCTTGCTCCTCGATATCACCAAAAATCCGAATTAATCCCTCTTAACATTAAACATATTTCCTACTAATTCTTGAAGTTGTGGATGTTCCCATCCAGCCAAAGCCGCTTCAACCCCCTCCAAAACCCCGGTCGGAAGTCCATCTTGCTTATTGGAATATAAAATCAAACCACCATTTGTGAAAATCGACCCAGGCGTGAAGACGAAAAGCCAGGCATCGTCACCAGTTTTCTCATACCCTAGAATTTCCCACTTGCTGCTTGCAATTTTCATCCAACCGACCCCACGCCATTCGTAGATTCCTTGTTGGTTGGGAACGGGAGTGTCTGCTCCGCTTACGGTTTTAAGTTTGGCGGAGGAGAGAGCTTGGTAGGTGGTTGTGTTGTTGAGGTGTAAGGGGGCTAATTCGGATGGAGGTGTTGACGGTGGTTTGGGGGTGGTGGGTGCTGCGAATGTGACACTCGGGTTGCGTTTGTCTTTCCAGAAGGGAACGGAAGTTCGAATTATGTGCCAGGTACCGAGGATCTGGTCTGTGGTGGGGATCTCGGTCACTGGCCGGATGTTTGGGTCACCAAACGTGCTGGGTAATCGGAGCGAAACTGGTGTTGCCATTTCGAGAGTCAATGTTGCATACAGTGGATGGACGAATAATTGAGTAAGTTGGGAACGCTTACAAAATTGAAATTGAAAGCATAGAGAAAATGGACAAGGAAAGGGATATAAGGAGTGAAGAAAGAGGAAACTGTTGATGTGCTTCTGTTACCTAAAGTAATTTACACAGGGTACACAACAACGGATTTCTCCTAACCGAGTTCTACATACGGAAGCTCGCCTCGGTGCGGAATCCGGCGCAGTACGAACACAGCATCATATACAAGCAGCATGACCAAATCGCAACTTACGTCTACCAGCTTATCTTCTCAAACAGCTTAGCTTTTCCCAATTTTGATATTCCCTCTTCAAGGAGTAGGCGAGAGGTGTGAATACCAAGGTAAATACTTTATATGACAAAGCTACTTGGATCTTCGCTCAGGTTTCAATACAGTAACAATGCATGACTGTTTGTGAAAAGCCGTACAACCCCTATTGGTCATGTGTAAAATTTTGGTGCTTCTGGTCTTCGAGTTGGAAGTGATATATGATTGAATTACCAGATATTTGCTACATGTGACGCCCCGTATCGGTGGACCAGCTACTAATTCTACCCACAAAGAGCTTTCGGAAAGATGTGATGATTCATCAGAGAATGATTGAAATAAATGAGTTGCTGTGTCTTTAAGAACTCCTTTGGACCACAATGCGAGAACACACTGTGGCTACCTGGAATATTCATAACTGTTGTCCTCTTGCGTATTAGAAGATTGCTTATACTTTTCAATGTTTTGGCTCCAGAAATTTAATCTACTTTTTGTAGAAAGTCTTGGGACGCTCGATGTCGAACTTGGGAGTAAAAATTTGGGAAGGGGCCTAGCACTATGGAAATGGGACAGTAACTGTGTGAGTTTGTTGTTTCATTACGGCTAAAATTGAGCCGAATTTCGGCCCGACCCCGAGTTCAACGCCAAGCCGGTAAACAAACCGAAGAACCATGAAAGATTATTTCCCTCTGCTCTCCACCATTTTATCCACGAACCAGAAATGTCAAAGTCCAGCGCTACTGATGCATTCCTGAGGTGTACTGATGATACCCCGGGTCAAAGTTTCTTCTCTGGCCACCAATTTCCTGTTACGCTGTTACGAAAATCTTCCGTTGCGGGGAAATGACATCGAACCACACATAAGCGCGCCTCGGAGAGTCCCTTGTAACCCCGCGCTGTTCAAGTTTAGAGTGGAGACGCGTGTTTAACCAGCTTGGTGGTTGCGAAAAGATGGATCTTCTACTGGAATCAGGAGTGCACAGTACAAGAGGAGTGAGGTCGGCATGATGGGTTCAGGATATCTTACCCAGGGACACTCATTTTCCACCGGATTTAAGGACTGAGAGCCTTTGTATTTTCATCATGAAGCGTCTTTTGTTATCTATAGCCGCTGTTGCTGCCGTACAAGCCGCCAGCAATAATAATAATGCCACGAGTGCTATATACAAAAACCCCGCCGCGAGTATTGATGATAGAGTTGCAGACTTGCTGTCTCGAATGACACTGGAAGATAGTATATACCCCACTTCCCCTTATATCTCAATCGAAACTGAGTCTAGTTTTATTAATTCCTAACTCTGTGATGCAACAGAAACGGCCCAATTAGTCCAAGGAGACATCACAAACTGGATCAATGCCACTACCAATGACTTCAACGCCACAGGACTAGCATGGAATATGGCGAAGCGAGCCGGACAGTTCTACGTCGGTTACCCAGTCCCCCAACAATGGATCTCAGAAGGTGTCAAAAAAGGACAAGAATACCTCATGAAAAACACCACCCTAGGAATACCAGCCTTCGTCCAAAGTGAAGGAATCCACGGCTTCCTGATTGGAAACGCGACTATCTTCAACTCACCCATTGCCTACGCATGTTCATGGAATACTGAGCTAGTCGAAAAAATGGGTGCAGCTATTGCGCAGGAATCCCTGGCTTTGGGCGTAAACCAGATTTTTGGGCCTCTTGGGGATTTAGCACGGGAATTACGGTATGGGCGCGTTGAAGAAACTTTTGGGGAGGATGGATACTTGGCCGGGGAGATGGGGTATAGTTATATCCAGGGGATGCAGGGAGGAAATGTGAGTGCGATGGTAAAGCACTTTGCGGCTTTTGGGGTGCCTGAGCAAGGTCTTAATACCGGACCGGTTCACGGAGGAGAACGAGAACTCCGGACGACTTACCTGCCTTCTTACAAACGCCAAATTATCGATGGTGGAGTGTATTCTATCATGTCTGCTTACTCCTCTTACGATGGAATTCCTTTGGTTGCGAATCATCATATTTTGACCGAGATTCTTAGAGAGGAGTGGGGGTATAAATATGTAAGTCGTTTATTTCTCGGACTTTCTAACGGTTCTTATCATGGGTGTGGAGAATACTAAATTTTGCCTGTTCAAAGTTCGTCATGAGTGATGCTGGTGGAACAGACCGTCTCTGCAAAGATTTCAAAATGTGTGAATCTACACCTATAGACAAAGAAGCAATAACCCGCTATGTAGGTATTTCTAGAATCGTCTCTATCTCACGCAACTAATTTACTTAGGTTTTACCATCAGGAAACGATGTTGAGATGGGAGGTGGCTCATACAGCTTCGAAAACATTCCCGATCTCGTAGCATCCGGTGAAGTAAGTCTCGATGTTGTCGATACAGCTGTGGCCCGACAACTCCGCGCAAAATTTGCTTTGGGTCTTTTCGAAAACCCGTATGGTGGAGCTGCATCAAATGAAACTGAATCACTTATTCACACTCCCGAGAATGTTGCTCTTGCGAGACAGCTGGATGCGGAGTCAATTGTGCTTTTGGAGAATGATAAGCAGACTTTGCCGTTGTCGAAGACTGCTAGCATTGCTGTGATTGGACCGATGGCTCATGGATTTATGAATGTAGGTTATTGCCTCCAATTGAGAAATTTGATACTGACTGTCGGTAGTATGGAGATTATGTCGTCAAGGGAAGTTCGGCTAGAGGCGTGACACCACTTGACGGAATTAAGGCTGCCAGCAAGGGAGGTATGTTTCAAGGTTTTCCAATCCTGTCTCACAGTCTGCTAAAGTATTTTAGCTGTGACATATGCCAAAGGATGCGAACGTTGGTCAAATGATCAATCTGGGTTCGCTGAGGCTGTAGCAACCGCATCTGCTGCCGACGTTGCCGTAGTAGTTGTTGGAACTTGGTCGGTAAGTATCTCAAAAACCCGATAACAAGAATACACCCACTTACAATATCCCAGCGTGATCAATACGAACTATGGCAAGGGCTCAACGCCACAACCGGTGAGCACGTTGATGTTGCATCCCTCAACCTAGTCGGCGCCATGCCCCACCTCGTCCAAGCAATCATCGACACCGGAAAACCAACAGTCGTAGTATTCTCATCCGGCAAACCCATCACAGAATCCTGGATCTCCGCCAGTGCCTCAGCACTCGTACAGCAGTTCTACCCATCGGAAGAAGGAGGCAACGCACTCGCCGATATCCTCTTTGGAGATATCAACCCCAGCGGAAAATTATCCGTCGGATTCCCATATGATATCGGAACGACGCCCATTTACTACGATTATCTGAACAGCGGACGAGCAGTCGACGCTGGAAGGGAATACGAGAATGGGACTTTGTTGTTTGGTCACAGTTATGTACTCAACGACCCAAGACCACTCTATGAATTTGGATATGGAAAATCGTATTCTGAATTCTCGTACGGACCCATCACACTATCCAGCACCAAGGTTGGCCCGAGCGATAAAATCACAGCGACGCTGGAGGTGACTAATAATTCTACACGCGATGGAACGGAGGTTGTGCAGTTGTATGTCAAGGATTTGATTACCAGTGTTACGGTGCCGAATATTCAACTCAAGGGCTTCTCTAAAGTTGCTATTAAGGCAGGGGAGACGAAAAGTGTGCAGATTCCGGTTGACGTGGGGCAATTGGGACTTTGGGATGTGAAGATGAAGTATGTTGTTGAGCCGGGCGAGTTTGTTGTTTTTGCTGGGAGCTCGAGTGCGGACTTGAGGTCGAATGCTACTTTGACTGTGGGTTAATTGTCCGACGGAGATCTGAACGAAGTTGTCTTAATGTCGAATTAGATTTGGGCGGAGGTGCTACGAACGAAAAAGTACATAAATCTGTATTCTGGGAATCTCACAAGACAGAAAGCAGCGACACGTACAACTCATCAGTAGATAATCGCAAAAAGATAAAAATCAAAAGAGACTGCAATGGCTGTTAGTCCTTTGACAGGAGTCATCCCTTCATAACCCCGCTACTCGGCCGAATAGTACCCACTGTCCAAGGCTCCGTATTGAGTACCTAAAACACCATTGTCTTTTAGAGCTCTAGTATAGTAAATAGAAATCTTAAAAACACAAAATAAATACCAATCGATTCTAAAGAAGCTCATTTATCTTGTAGTTGATGAGTATAAGTCTTAGAAGTATTGGCGTGGGTTTATTTGTAGGTAATTGTACTAAAATCGGCGGGTGTTTTCGTACGTACACGAGGAGTTTACCAGCGCCAAGCTTGGTTTCAATTGGCCTTATCAATATCGCACTTTCGTAAAATAATACGTACGTGCTTCGTAAAATCTTACGCACTTACTTAGTATGCTGACCGGGGGTGCTAGCGCTTATATTTCTTCCCTATTATCCAGAACTCCCAGAACCAGGCGAAGGCGCAAAAACAGTCCAACCATTTGCTGTTCTCACAAACCTCTAAACCACTGTGTATACTCTCCAATTACGTCTTTCACAATGACGGGCCTAAAACGAGTCTTGATAACGGGCTGCAGCGACAATTCAATCGGCTCAGCTCTCGCTGTACAGTTCCAGAAAAAAGGCTGGTATGTCTTTGCCACAAGTCGTAGCATCTCTACTATGTCGGCCTTGAAGAATATTCCAAATATCACTCTCTTGGGCATGGACGTGACCAAGTCAGAGCAGCTCACCGCCGCATTAGAAGCAATTAAGAAAGATGGTGAAGGTAGTCTAGATGTGGTTGTCAACAATGCGGCTGTCGCCCATTACACGCCGATTTTGGATACAGATATCGACGTTGGAAGAGAGACGTTTGAGGCAAATCTTTGGGGTCCTTTAAAGGTTATCCAAACTTTTGTGCCGCTCTTGAAAGAGAGTGGTGGGATGGTGGTCAATACTAGTAGTATTGCTGGATATTTGAATGTGCCATACCTCGGTTTGTTCCCCCCCACTCGATCCTTTCCCCTTCCAGAATCCACTTTTCATCAACATTTTCCCCCAAAATAATTAGTCCCGCCTTTTTCAGTTTTATCGGTGCTACTATTGGACGATGTTTTAGCTGGGGCGCCATAGTACATTTCATCCTGCTAATTCCGCGGCCCCTTTAGGAATTTATTCAGCGTCCAAACGCGCCCTCGACATCCTCAGTGAAACTCTACGACTAGAACTAGCACCTTTCAACATCAAAGTGCTCACCGTCGTCACCGGGGCAACGAAGTCCAATGGCGGCGTAAAGGGACCCTTGGTACTCCCTGAGGACTCGTTCTATAAACCCATCGAGGCGACGATTGCAAAGATGGCACGGGGTGAAGACGGGATTCCTAGGGAGGACTCTGCCACTTATGCGAAGAATGTGGTGGAGGATATCATCAAAGGGAAGACGGGAAAGATCTGGCATGGGGGCAATGCTGGAACTATGAAGTATGTTCATTGTTTGGCGCCTCAGAGTGTTCTGGTGAGTTTAATACTTTTTCTTTTTTGTGTTTGGAGTGAAGGGAGTGTGGGGGAGTAAAATGAACTAATATTTCGATAGGATAAAGAGGTTTCGAAGGGTATGGATCTGGATGTTTTGGCAAGAGAGGTTGCTAAGGGTGGAAATTGAGTTTCTTTATTGGTGCTTGCAGACTAGGCTTCCTGTTTTAGCACAAGAAGAGCACCAACGATTATCCCATCATACCAACAGGTGGCCAGAGAGGAAATTCTTTTACTCTCACTTTCCCTCGATCCAACGTGAGGTATCTCCAACTCAATTCTGGGTTCGATAAACGAGGAATTTGAGTGAATCATTTCCATCATTTGCTCAACTTTCCCCCCCCTTCTTGGCCAGATTATTCACAACATCATCAGCAAATGAAATATGAGTCCTAAGGTATTTCAAATCAAAAGAATCTTTCTCAATTAGGTTTCTTCTCTCCAACTTCGCTGGAATACCCTCATTTCATAGTCTCACGTTTCTTTGAAAAACACAGGACGCTGTGTTCCGCTAAATAAAGATTCTTTCGACTGAACAGCTGCTATTCTGCCCACCAGTGTGCCATCACAAGCCAACAAATTCGAGCCTCACGAACTTGAATCTTCTTTCAAAACAACTCCTCAAACTCCGATGCCGGTAATGGTCTCATTCCATACTTTCTCGTCCATTAGTTAACAAGAGAAAGTCCATGCATCCATCCGAAAAAGTTAGCAACAATTCATATCAAAAAAGGTGAAGAAGATATCCAAAAAGCGAATCATCACCTCTCAAAATGTCATTCCTAAGAGACATTCTCTCAACAATCCGCCTGCCCAAAAAGTCCTCCAAGCCCTCCAAACACCCGAAGTCCTCCAAAAGCGAGAAATCCTTCTCTCGATCTCCAAAGCCAGTTCCAGAAGACGATCAAAGAAACCTCTATGCATTCATCGAAACCTGGCTCGAAAGCACCAAAGATGCCCCAGCACCCGGTCACCGTTTCAACGGCCACACCCTTGGACAACCAAGGCTGACACCAAGGAACCTTGCGATGCTGAATGATGGTTTGAGACCTATGCCTGTTTTTGGACCTCAATTGTTGACCTCGATGAACTTGAAGATTTTTAAGGAGGGGATGGGTCCTTATGATGGGGTTGGAGAGATTTTTGGTCTTGAGATTCCGAAGGTTGAATGTGGAAGGGAGGGGGAGGCTAGTGAGAGTGGTGCTACGACGGGGTCGAGTCGGTTATCTGCTTGAGGGAGGAAGAAAGTGGTTGGGGGATCAAAAGATTTTTATCATTATGACAGGACCGCCTGCCTGTATTTGGCAAGGTATTATTATTGTCCTTGAGCTATGTACATCAAAACGGCACCAAAAATAAATAACACTCTTCATCAATTCCTCATTTTCAAAATCTTACCCTGTAGGATCCCACATTCTCATCATTCATCGATGTCGAACTTTCCTTCAGCATAATTTAGCTTCGTCTTTGGCGTGTACCACACTCTCCAAAGCCACTATAAAAGCAACATCTCTAAAGAATGAATGCATGTCCAAAGCCAATGTCTCGATTCATCTCAAGACTTCTCTCCTAGGCCGAGGGGACTACACTCCATTAGCATCTGTGACTGTGTCAATGCATAGGACGATCATCTTTGAAACCGAATAAACATCGGCTTCGGTAAGCTCCTCAGCTTTCTTGACAAACCTCAAATTCATAGGCAAATTACTCATTTTCTACCTTCAAAAAACTGGCATGAAGCCAAAGCCAAAGAAAGATACCAAACTGTACTGGGGAAGCTTATTCCTAGCCTTCAGCCCAAATCTGGGGTAAGAAACTCTAATTCCTCCATGAACCTCAACGGATTGTTAACAACACCACCCAAAACGCGCTTTCTTCAAATCTCTTCATAATGTCTATTCAGGCTGCCCCGAGTATTCCAGTTTCCACTACTGAAATAGAGGTCATGGGCGCAAACCTACACGCAATGCGACAACAACAACAACAACAACAACAACAGCGACCAGTAAATGTGAATAATAGCGAGCAATAGGTAAGCGACAAGACTAGTTGCTAGCGACTCGCTTCTTCCCGTCCCGCACTCGGGGGCTGCATGGTGGCTCGAGTGTAGCTAGCTGGTGTTGAGTGTTGTTGCATGTTGCGCGGTTAACCTTGAGGCTTCACTACGGAAGTGTAAACTTGCAACTTTCACTACACATCACGGCCTCGTCGTTATTGACTCGCTTGTTCCCGCCCCCACATTTGGACGCCACCAATCATGTATGGTCTTGGATGCAACGAAGTTTTGTTGCATGTCGCGCAGCTAACCTTGAGGGATGCTGTGGAAGAGGTGATTCACCCGAGGCACAACTTCATCCGTCACAAAATAGCCCAGTTATTGTGGGGGAGGGGGAGAGCTACTCAGTTTCTGTTCTCGCAAAAAGTGAATAATCAAATTAACAAACAAGAATCACAACCAAACGGCGATACCCGCTAACACTTACATTTCAACCGCTCAACTTGAGCAAAGTGAACAACTGTAGGATAAATATAAATGGAAAGACTATAGTACTCTTCAGTTATAGCTTCACGAACTGCCATGCACGGAGATATGCAATAGTAACTGAATTGTGGAATCAACGATAATGGGTCTTTCCGTACTCCTGTACGGAGTAGGTAAGTATCAGTCAGCCGGTAACCAGTAACAGAAGTTTAGACAATGAAAATAGAGTTTTCCCGTCCAAATTCTCGCATAAATTGTTTCTCCTCAAAGCCTTGCTACCTAGAGAAATATCGCAAATGGAACCTCGATCACTGTCACAGTGCAAATGCACTGGTCCCCCATAGGAAGGGATTACAGCTACTGAAATTCGAAGGGTATATTTTGATGTCCATCGGTTATGGCGCCTAAATTCTGATATTCGGAATAAACCGGTGTCGTGAATCGTGAAGAATTGAAAATGGGGAAACAGCTTTTAGACAGGCAATGAGATTAAGATAAAACTGGAGAGAAATTCGTGTTTTTTAGAAGCACCAGTAATAGGAAGAAGAGAGCAGGCACGTACCTCGTCGCTACTCAGCTAGAAGACGAACTCATGATCCACCTACTTGCGAATTATTGTAGCATTTGCATCAGCGAGGTCTCTCTGTAAGCAGTTACTTGTTGGTGACCTAGATTGAGTAGGGCGTATGGTGCACGGCAGTGAGCAGACTAGAACGTTGAATTACATCTGGTTGTGGGAAGCTGATGGTGCTTGTTGCGTGGCTCGCGTGGTTGGAAGTTCAGTGTGGTCACGAGACCTCGCTTGAAGCGGAGCGGGATTGCCAAGGCCGAGTGGAGGTTCCACAACCTGCAAGGTTCCAACCTCCACTTCTCCAAAATCCTTTTCCAAGACTCATTGCAACACCATCCCCGATCACGAGTCATCGACGTATTACCACATCCATTATCAAAGCAGAAACTTACCCGACATCTCCCGTGGCGACGTTTACGCCCTCTTGATTCGACCTTTTACCATGGCAGGAAATCTTGTACATCAAAATGGCACAGAATGGTGGAGAAAAGACCGGGTCTCTGTCACCCACCAGGCTGACCGCATCTCTCAGACTCCACTCGTCCCCCCGAGGTCACTTTAAACATTTTCCTCCGAGATCTCAAGCCGACAGTAGTGGTGGCCCTCCTCCAGCTTCTCAGCCTTCCTTCCCCGTTGACTCGCAGGTGCAGCCCAGCTCCACTCTGCAAGTGTAGCAGACCTATGGCATTAGCAAACGCACCCCCCCCCCCCCTCGATCAGCAGTTCCCCAGTCTTATTCGGACGTGTTTCGGTGCTTCTTACCGTGATGAACTTGAAATCACGAAGCAACCCCATTTTACTTCCTCACTGAGCGACGAACATGAGATTTTGAGGGGATCCGAACATCTACCACCTGCAGATCGCTCGTGGTTCTGCAGGATGTTGGGTGGTACTTTTCTCCGACTCGGGCTGGCATTGAGCTGTCTTTTTTCAACAACTACATATCTTTGTAAGGTTCGTCGGTTGAGAAGCATTCAAGTCAAGTCGTCTGTCTGCCTGCGGCTCAAAAAACAAGCCATTCTCAAGAAGTCAAGCACAACGCCTCCCGTCCTTGGCCGTCAAATCTTGCTCGGCAAACCTCCCCTCTCCATATTTCATCCCCCCGCAGTTCGAGCATGACGTCAAGGAAAGTTCCACTTTTACTAACGTCCTAAGGGTCCTTCCCCTCGTCCAGGGTCTAAAGTCCAATCATATTTCCTGCTTATCGGCTCATGTTGGTGGATAAGGAATTATGGCTGCCGATCACCTTCAAATTTCAGGCCAAGGGATTCCAAGATGGAGCTTTACCACATTTACTCCAGTATTCAGCATAGAATGACATCGTTCCTCTCCACGTTTAAAAGATTGGACTGTCTCAATCCCAGCAAACAACGGGTGATGAATGAAAAAAGTTGTAAAATTTTCGGTATTAACTTCGGCCGCGCGCAAACGGTGGCATGTGCAATGATGGAGACCCCGTCTCCTAAGGAGCCATGGAGCGAGCTGTGGGAACTGGAGAAGGCATATGCGGAGTATATATAGGGTGTTAGGGTTCTCCCCTCAGATTCCCCCTCTTTCTCTCTCTATCTCCTACTCGGACTCTTCATTTTGTCTCATCACTTTCCACTTCTCGTTGCATCTCCATTCCATTGACGAACTGGCGTGGCCAGATATTCAATCATTTTGAAGTATATTTTTACCAAAACCGCCAACATGGGCCGTGACAGATCTAACAGCGTGGCTACCACCAAAACCTATGCCGGGATGATGGGACGGCCACTGGGCCTTTTGATCTCGACAATTGCGACCACCGGGTTCCTTCTATTCGGATACGATCAGGGAGTGATGAGCGGAATCATTTCCGCTGATCCTTTCAACAACTACTTTCCAGAAACCAAAGACAACTCTGTTTACCAGGGCTTTGTCACAGCAATCTACGAAATTGGATGCTTGGTCGGTGCCATGGGCATATTGTGGAAGGGTGACGATCTTGGACGAAGGAGATCTGTTTGTGTCCCCGGTGCCCAGGTGTAGTTTTTGCAATATTCTAACAATATCTAGATCATGCTCGGAGGCATTATTATGATTTTGGGTGTTATCGTGCAGATTTCGGCGGTCAAAGGCAGCAATGCAACAATTCAATTCATCATGGGTAGAATTATTACAGGAGTTGGTAACGGTATCAACACCTCGACTATCCCAACCTATCAAGCAGAATGCAGTCGTACAACCAACAGAGGTCTCCTCATCTGCATAGAGGGAGGTGTCATTGCATTTGGAACACTCATTGCCTATTGGATCGATTATGGTGCTTCCTATGGTCCCGATGACCTCACCTGGCGTTTCCCTATTGCTTTCCAAGTTGTATTTGGTGTAATATTGATTGTGGGAACCTATTTCCTACCAGAATCCCCAAGATGGCTCCTTTCTCGAGATCGCCACGAAGAGGGTATTAATGTCCTTGCCGCGTTACACGGTCGCGAAACAACGGACCCAGAGGTTCTCTTACAACACTCTATCATCTTGAACGGTATCAAGGCTAGTGGTGAAGCAGGAAAGACCCCTTACTCTGCGCTTTTCACCGGTGGAAAGACTCAACATTTCCGAAGAATGTTACTTGGCTCTTCTTCCCAATTCTTCCAACAGATTGGAGGTTGTAATGCAGTCATCTACTACTTCCCAATCCTTTTCAAAGAATCAATCGGCACTACCCATGATTTAGCACTTCTTCTTGGGGGCGTTAACATGATTGTCTACGCCGCATTTGCGACTGTCTCTTGGTTTATCATCGAGCGCGCCGGGCGACGTAAGCTTTTCCTATGGGGAACCGCTGGGCAAGGATTGTCGATGTGTCTCATCTTCGCGTGCCTCATTCCAAACGGTGGCAAGGGACCATCCACCAAGGGAGCAGGTGTTGGTCTTTTCACTTATATTGCCTCTTTCGGAGCGACTTGGCTACCTCTACCATGGTTGTACCCAGCCGAGATCAATCCCCTCAGAACCAGAGCAAGAGCCAATGCTGTTTCTACTTGCACTAACTGGTTCGTAATCATCCTTGCTCATACTAAAACTTCAATTCTAACGATGCAATAGGCTTTTCAACTTCTTGGTAGTCATGGTTGTCCCAGTCATGATTGATAAAATCAAGTGGGGTACCTACTTGTTCTTCGCCATTGTCAACGCCACCTTCATCCCAATCATCTATCTCTTCTACCCCGAAACAAAGCAACGTTCCCTCGAGGAAATCGATCTCATCTTCGCCAAGGGGTTCCTGGAGAATATCAGCTATGTCAAGGCCAGTTACGACATGCCATATCTCAACGAACAACAAATCAAAGATCTCTCCCACGAATACGGCTTCACTGATCAAGATGAGGAGTTCAGAATTGGTGAGAAGGGTATTGATGCCGTTGCTGGATCTGGAGACGAGAGTGACAAGGGAAGAGCGAGTACCAACGAGGGTGTCTTGTCCTCGGACTCAAATATCGGGACTCAAGATCACGCCATCAATCCTGTCAACGAGAAGAAGGAATAGATGAAATCTCAGTCTGAGATGGGATTCCCTTTCTACACCAATCGCAAGGTTGAAGATACATGGATTGTTGCCTTGTGCAGCTACTCTCTATAATTGCCGTCGCGCGGAAGCGCATTGGCGAGAGAGGTGGCGGAGAGCTCTAGAATGAGAGAAATAATTTCTTGGGTGGGTAGTGGTTTAGAATCTTTTTGGAGCTTCTGGGAAGCTGAAGCCCTTTTTCTGAATTCTTGAGGGAGAAGGATAGATGGAAGATAGCGTTGTTGATACCCCCGGATTGATACCTAGAAGTTAGATATGTTTCTTCAATATGGAAGACAAAATCAAGTTTTTTTCTTAATTATTTCTTGCCCTTGCGATTTTATTTGGAGTGAGGATTTTTTATTCTTGGTTGTAATTCCCCCTTTGGTGTTTTTGGCTTTGATGGAAGGTATTATTTTCTCGTCGGTTATCATTTGTTCTGAGTAAATAATTCAGGCTTTCTCAAACTACGTTTATTCCCTCTTTCACATCTTCTACTTGAAGAAAGAACCACCGAGAAGTCTCGAGAGAATATTCTTCACTTTTTCTTCGCAGGTATATTCTCCTCAGTACAGTAGGGGTTTGCACGTACTCCCCCAGTCCCTTCTCCACACTAAAAATCACCGAAAAGCACCATTTTAAAAATCGATTCTATATCTTAGACTGATCATTTTATGTTTTTTTTTAGTAAAATCGTTTTTAATTTGATTGGTCTAAGATATACGCTCTTATAGCTCTTATAGCTCTTATGTTTATTTCTTACCTATTTTCTTCGTTGTTTTAAACTTTTACTCGGTGTGGAGTAAGCGTTATATTGAAAGACACTAAATTTCGCGTGTAATCCAGTTGCCTTTAATTTCATTATTTCTATGATAGAAGATCATCAGTTGAATTCTCTCAATAGTCCAAATACAGCAGGAAGGGTGAAGTAAGAACAATCCGAGTGGAACATGAGCTAAATGAGCTGCTCATTCTGATGAATATCGATCCGTCTATTTAAATGCAGCATTACTTGGCAACATGAGCAGGCCGTGGATTAACTCGCGAGTAAACTATGTGTTACCTGCGAGTAATCTGTTATCAAACCTTGAGTAAGCTATGAGGTACTGGTGAGTAACTTGGTCAAGAGATTTTTCCGGAACAAGAAATATCACCGCAGCCCCACTTTCGCGGGCAAACAACCAATAAAAATGCGATACGCTTGGCCGCTGGCCCCCAATTTTTCGATGGTATCATCTTCGGGGGAAAGAACGACATTGAAAAATCCACATGTAGAAAAATTCGATACTTGGAAAACATGGCAAAGAGAGATATTTTAAAGGTTCTATGCCCTCCATAATGTATATTTGTTTTTTTGGTTCAGCCTAATGTAAACACGCTCGTTTCTCGTCCCCAATACCTTCAACCTCTCCCCTAGAATACGTAAAATCCGAGACAAAATGGTGGAGCAGGATCCGAATACTAAGCTTGCAATCGATGCAACAAGCGATTCCTCAAGTCAGAAACAAGTCGATAAGAGTGATCAAGAAGTTTACGCAGAAACCAAACCAGTATCCAGATTCACGAGATGGTTTCGAAGTCCCCTATTCAATGTCATTATTGTTGGGCTGATTTCTTTTACGCAACCGGGTATTTGGAATGCATTGAATAACACGGGAGCTGGGGGACAACAAGAACCTTATTTGGTTAATGGGGCTAATAGTTTGACCTTTGGGTGAGTGAAACTTTCTTTCTTCTTCCTTGCTTTAGGATTCTTTCTGATGATGTATCGACAGGATTATGGTCTTTGGCTGTCCATTGTTTGCTATCCTGTCCAATAAATTTGGTGTCAAGAATATTTTGATTATTGGAACCTTGGGATATGCACCATATTCGGCTGCTTTGTATGTTAATAACCGATATGGAACAGAGTGGTTTGTTTTATTTGGAGGTGTGACCTGTGGAATTGGTGCATCTGCTCTCTGGGCTTCCGAGGGTGCAATTGCTTTAGGATACCCAACTGTCGCTGATAGGGGAAAGTTCAGTAAGTTTCTCTATTCCGAATCCCCTCAAGAAATACTAATCAATCTATAGCCGGAATTTGGCTGGGACTCCGAGAACTCGGTCAGCTCATCGGCTCCTCCATTCAACTCTCGTTGAATGTCAAGAAGAACCAGCGAGGAAAAGTAGGCTATGGTACCTACCTGATTTTGATTGGTCTACAATGCGCAGGTCTCCCCCTCGCATTCCTCATCTCACCTCCTGAGAAAGTAATCCGACCAGATGGAACCAAACTCGGGGACCCAACAGCCAACAAAAAGGTCCTGGGAGAATTCCGTCGCGCATGGGCTCTCCTAAAAACCAAGCGTGTATTCCTTCTCTTGCCAATCCTTATAGGATTCAACTGGAATGGAACATACGTAAACATCTACCTCACAAAGTATTTCTCGGTCCGCGCCAGAGCGTTGGGAGCCTTGAGTAGTGGTATTAGTGCTACTGCTGCTAATGTTTTCTGGGGATGGTTCTTGGATTTCAAGGGATTCTCTAGACCCATTGTCGCGAGGATTACCTGGGGTTTTTTTGTAGTTATCATGTTGAGTATTTTTGGGT
This sequence comes from Hymenoscyphus scutula, assembly GCA_001399465.1. NCBI lineage: Eukaryota > Fungi > Ascomycota > Leotiomycetes > Helotiales > Helotiaceae > Hymenoscyphus > Hymenoscyphus scutula. Next base: position 83,834 of record LKTO01000021.1, read on the forward strand.
GGCAGATTGCGAATCAGAAGTTGTATGAGAGCACGGTTCCAAAGGTCACGCTAGACTGGGACAACGAAGGGTTCGGGCGGGGATTCGCTAGCACTGTTATATTCAGGTTTGTTCACATTTCCTCTTCTTGTTCTTCGAATGCTGAATGCTGATGGGAATAGATTCATGAATGAGTCTCACTACATGTTCGTTTACTGGATCATCGGAACGTTCAACAACGACATCGAAACCCTTACTCTCACAGTCGGCATCGTACGCGCCTTTGAAAGTGTTGGATCAGCTGTTTCTTACGGTTTGGGGGCCGCGCATGGGGTTTCACCTATGGCGAACTTGCTCGTTGCTTTTGTTATGTTTGTTATCTGTATTCCCACGACTTCAATGGTGGTCTTCGAGGTTCCGGAACATCCCTTGGAGAAAGAGATTCTAATTGAGGAGGATGAAGCTGAGGTTCCTGGGGTCAGTGGTGTTGTTGAGAGGGTGGGAGCCTGAATTGTGATAAAGGAACAGTGAAAATAAATGTGTATTGAGTGCGATGATTAGAAAACACTGTTTTGAGTGTAGAATTACTTGAATTTATGTACTTGCCCCAGAATATACGGCAATTGCCCTGCTCGTTTATTCCTTCACTCGTCAAGCGGAGCGACCCCATAGTCTAGCAAAAATGTGGCAACGCTTCACTCGCACCTACAACAGTGCTCAACCTTTTCATGTACCTTATTTTCTTGTCCCCCTTAGTGTGGAGGTCATCCTGAATCCACATTGCTTGAACTAATTCTCTCAGGCAGTGCAGGTTCCGTTTTGCTGGGGCATTTTCTGACCGAGACATGAGGTCGAGAACTGAAAGTCGGCGTTCGTCGGACCGTGCCTCGATACCCAATATCAGTAGAGGAAAAGCACGCTCGCAGTATTCAAGCTTAGGAAAGATGGAGAATCCTCTGTCGATCAGCTGCTCGACCTTCACGGATTGCCTAAATACGTCCCCACTAGCGCGGTTGAGATAAACAATGCTAGCAATTTGGTACAGCTCAATCACCATGGTAGAATGAGCCGTCATTTTCTCAGGGTCTGCTGGCTCGGCCAGCATCGTCACTGGGGTGCTCTCAATATCCAGCTCGAGGTTTTTGAGACGATTTCTGTATTCTATGTCCTCTGACATCGGATCTGAAGGTGGGAGAACCATCTCACATACCTGGGCAAAGTGCGAGAGAGATTTGTGGACCACATTCGGGACACCCGGGCATGTTAAGGGTCCAAATTCGCATACAGGTGGATGTTTATTTGGATAGTCATGTTGGACAGCACCCTTGTTTCGCCGCCAGTGCCGCAAACCGAAGCGAGCTAGGACTTCGTGGTAGTAGACCCATTCCAGCAGAATTTTACCCGTTGGGTGCTGGTGAAATCGTGTGATGGAAAGCGCGTCCACAATATCCTTCGCACCGCAAACATACCAGACCCAATGACCCAGTGAATCCCGCTGCTGTTGAATCTTCGCGAGGATATCAGCGTGTGACTCGACGTTGGAGAATGTATCTCACTTCAAAGGAACAGAGAAGCATCCCTGCTGCTACATGCTTTACTGCTTCCTCTATACTTATGTCCTTGTCAGTGGACAAAGTAGAAGCCCGCAGAGATTGTAGAGCAGCTACTTGGAGTTTGGCCGCTTGCATTTGGTAACCATATCGAGTGAGGGATGCCAGTGCGAGCAGGGATTGTAGCACGGCTACATTAGAAGGTGCGTTGCTGGACAAGGCGATGGAGACCAGAAGACTTCCGAGGGGAATGTCACTGAAAGTGGTAAGATTTAAAGAGACGACAGATTCAACTAAGTGGCATCAGTAAAAGCAGCATGCCGGTTGCACTCCAAACATTGTACTCACAGTACTGTAGTAAATCCATTTCCTGACCCCGCAACTTAGAGGGACTCCATGACAGGGAGACGGGAACTACCGGCTTAGCAAACTGGTCGGGCATGGATAGGTGATGAAACATCTCAATGTCCCAGAAGGACGCGTTGACTAGATGGAGCTCAGCAAGGCGACGAATTCGTGAGATCCGCCCTGTAACCTTCCCAATTACACAGCGTTTAGAATCGTCTGCTCTTGGCCAGGACAGTTTTAGGCCGTAACCGAGACATATGCGTTCGGACTTTTGGCAATTTAGACAGTTTGGGAAACCGAGATCGCAACGGATTTTACGATCTATAGTAGTAGTGTCAGTAGGAGTTCGTCAAAATGCAGGCTTCAGTTCTATGAGCTGGCATATGCAAAGTAGGGGCGAGACCTTTGCAGGTCCAGCATCGTTTGGGTGGCATCTTGAGGTTTGAATGGGACCGGAGACTTTGTTCGCAAAAAGTTGCTTGAATAGAATGAAAGTGAGGTGGTGAGATGTGGTTGACGAGATTTAGTAGGGGTTGCTGTCGCTTACGAGCCCACCACCATGGGTCTGTACGTACAGGGCATTTTCTAAGCCTCGCTAAACTCTCTTCAGGGCTTTAAGTCCAAGATTCGTGACCATCACTTCAAAAGTTTAGAGCCACCGAGATATTTATTAATTCCAAGTTATCGTACATCGCAATGAAATTATATAAAGTACGCATTAGTTAATTTACATTGTTATTTTTAAGAACTTGATAATTTTTTTTAGGTGCAAAATGCCCTGTACGCACAGACCCATGGTGGTGGGCTCGTTAGGTATACCAGGAGTGCGGGGCTGGGTTACGAGTTACAGGTACCGCAGGCATGCTAATTACCCGATCCCTAAGCATTGTTAGGCCCCCCGTTGAGTCCAATGGCTGTAGGACTCGCGTAGAAAATACGATCTCGTTTACGAGAGTACTTCGTAAAGAGTACGGATAATAATAATAGAATGGAACTTATAAGAGCTAAAAATAAGAAATAGAGTTTTAAGAAATAATAAAGTAGAAATTAATAAAGATATTTAATCTAGTACTATAACTTCTACTAAAAAAACTATATAATTAAGTAAGATCTTTATATATAAAAGTCTAATAACTACTAAAAGTGCTAGAAAAGAGCTAAAATATCTATATTAGAGACTTTTAGTCTATTAACTTTAGAAAAATTCTATATATATATATTAATACAATTAAATAGCTACTGTTTATAATTCTATATACTATTAAAACTTACTATACTATATTTAAATACTATATTTACTTATACTATACTTTAAAGTTCTATAATACGTTAATGTAAAGACTCTATCTAAAAGTGCGATTTCGCTCTTCGAAGAGGTAGAGATAACGGTATAACTCGGGCGGCTAGATATCTGCCCGTGGTGGTTGTAGTAGTGGGGCACGCTGGAAATCGACAAGAAAATGCGAAGTCAGCGCTAACACCAAACCCCCTGGATGCATGCCGCCATTTCTGATTCGCAACTTTTTACGATTTGAATATTCGATTCGGGACGATTATTAGCACTTCCACGGTGATAGCTTCCACATATCTTTTTGATGTTTGACATCATTTTGGCCGGTGGTTCGGCTACGCCAGTTTTAATGTGTATATATATCGTGAGGATGCCGTCCATTTTGACCATGTTCGAAAGCAACTTCTCAGTCAACAATCCTTACAGCCTCACAGCTAAGCAAAGCACCTTCTTATTTATCTTGTGGTAAACCAAACCATCAAAATGCCTTCATATCTCGTCACGGGCGCTTCCCGTGGTCTCGGTGTATGTACCTACCCAAATTTCCTCTCATTTCTCGATTCCCTCAACGTCTTACTTCTCCTAGTTCGAGTTCCTCCGCCAATTATCCAGTGACGCGAACGACACAGTTATCGGCCTTGTTCGAGACAAGGAGACCACCGAAAAGAAGGTCAAGGGGGAAATAGATCGGCCAAACATCCATATCGTGCAAGGTGATATGTTGAACTATGCCTCCCTTCAGGTATGTTTCATACCCAGGAAAACAAAAGGGTTTAGGGAAAGCATGTTAACCCAAACTATCAGAAAACAGTGGAGGTAGTTTCGAAGATCACCGGTGGCAGTCTCGACTACTGCATTGCCAACGCCGGCTATATATCAGATTACAGTGCTTTCGAAACATTGAACAGCTTGTGAGATACCCTAACTTTGCCCATGTGGTAGAGAATTACGAAGTGATCTTAGCTAATGATGAGACTGCCGCAGAGCATCAGATCCCGCTGGACTTGACGCGGACCTCCAAAAAAGCTTCCAGACTAACGTTATTGGAAACATCCATCTCTTCAACCTCTTCATCCCTCTCATTCTGAAGGGCGAGGCCAAAAAGGTCATCACTATTTCCACCGGCTTCGCGGACCTTGATGTGTGCAATCAGCTGCACTTGTCTATTGCTGCACCGTACAGTATTAGCAAAGCGGCTATGAACTTAGCTGTGAGCAGATTTCATGCCGAGTACGCCAGCCAGGGAGTTCTATTCCTTTCCGTTGCGCCCGGAACGATTGATACAGGGCACCCGGGACCAAGTATGCCTCCTTGAATATTATCGCTTGTATTATACTAACCTTATTATAGCTACACCTGAACAGGGAACGAGAGCGATGGCTTTGATGGACAAGTTTGCTGAATATGCGCCTCACTTTAAGGGGCCTATTACAGCGGAGGAATCCATTCGTCTTGTCCTTTCTGTGGTGCACAAATCTAGTCTCGCGGATGGCCTCGGAGGTGGATTCGTATCTCAATTCGGCAACCAACAATGGCTCTGAGCGTGTGATGCTTTTATGATTTTTCTACAATTAGTCAATGGATATATTTGCCGTGTCAAGTTCATCCCAAAAGTTAGAACCATCTAAACTGAGGGCATTTCGGAATTGAAGGGTTTACCATGGCATATTACCCGAGCTTAGGTGTTATTTTTAGCCACTGAATCTGATACCCACTACGCAGCGTTATCAACAACCACCCGCTAACTCAATAGGAAACAAATAGTGATACCTTAGTAATTGACCATTAATTCAAAGCAAGTTTTTAGGCAAGCTTAGACCATGAGACGAAAACGAGAATTAGGACAAAAAGTAGAAAACAGCAACCCCAAGGAACTGTTGCAGAAAGCACTAGTCAGAGTATCACCTTGGCATAATTTATGAACAGTCAAATTAATGGACTCTGGTATTATAGTAAAATACGTTTGGTGTGCTAAGAGGCAGGAGCTAGGATTATATACATGTTCTAGGTCCCCTGATATAACCTAAAACAGGATTCAAGTTCTTCGGAGCAGAACATCTCACACAATGTAATCATATAATCTTAGACCCTAAGGAACTTTAGCAACGCATAGCCATAGACCAACAACTCATCACATGCACTTGTCTCCTCAAATCTCGAATAATACATCGCTTACCTCCAAAATAAACGGGAAGCTGTAAAGCCAATTCCTCGCATCTCAATTCTCCAACAGTTCCGAAATCGGAAACCTTTCCTAACAAAGTGTGACCTCTCAGTACATGCGGTGCTTTCCAATTCCCAGTATAATGTTCATTATGCTATAAGAAGAACTAGCGGCTTCCCCGTTTTCGCTATCCAGAGCTGAATTTGCAACCCAGCAGACTCCACTGATAATAGAAGGTTTGTAGCAAGGGTAGGGTATAGAAGTCCTGGTGCTACTTTATCCGATATCATGTAGGTTACGATGATATCTAATTTATTTCCAGTCGAGGATAGATCTTGCTAAAGAGATGCCTCATCATTGCATAGCAGAGCCGTTACTTTGGATAACAGATAGGAACTAGTTTCATGTGTCAGTAGAAGCAGGAAGTCAGGATATGCAGTTGAGATGTGGTCATGTGGCCCAGTGAGTTGAATAAACCACCAATCAAATTGCTTGCCGTTTACCTTAACCCTTGTTTTATAACCCCACTCACACTAGAAAAGAAGGCGCTCACATTAATTTCCCTCACGACCTAACAATTATTTGATGCTATTATTGACTGTTCCAAACAACACCACTGTTGGCAGTAGAGCGGAACAAGTTTTACTGATTTCGCTTTCGATACACACACAATTGTGAAGATGACATCACTCGCCACAAGGAATACCATCCTCACGGATGCAGAGGAGAGCATAACCAATGATACAACAGATACGTCAGACGAAAGAAAATTCCCTTCAAATCAGCTATCTCCTATACCAACACCTTACACAAAATTCACCCGTCGAGAAAAAAGGCTGTTGACCCTCCTACTTGGCCTTGCAACGATCGCCTCTCCTCTCACAGCGACCATATATTTTCCGCTTCTTCCTCTATTAAGAACAAATTTCCACACTTCATCCCAGGCAATCAATCTTACGATCACAATTTACATTATTTTTCAAGCCCTATCGGCCGCCATTTTCGGCTCACTTTCTGATACTCTGGGCCGTCGACCGGTTTATTTGTTGACTTTAACAATTTACGTTATCGGTAATCTCGGTCTAGCTTTAAATAAACACAATTATGCGGCATTACTAGCACTTAGAGCTTTGCAGAGTTTGGGCGCCAGTGCAGCGTTTGCTGTTAGCTATGGTGTGGTGGCAGATGTATGTGTACCAAGTGAACGAGGACGAATGTTGGGTCCTGTGAGTATGGCTTTGAATTTGGGGGCATGTGTTGGTCCTGTGATAGGGGGTTGGGTCGCTTTCACCAGTGGTAGTTTTCAATGGGTTTTCTGGGCTCTGGTCATTGTGGGTGCTGTCTTATTGACTGGTGTTGCGTGTTTGTTACCTGAAACAGCGAGGTCTATTGTTGGGAATGGACATCGAAGAAGAAGTTTGAATTGGTGGGATGAGAGCTTGTGGAGTTTGGGAAAAACTTGGCTTAACACTAGGAAAAAATGTTTAGAGGTCAAAGACGAGAATATGAGTCAACATCTGGATGGTTCCAAAACTGGAAAGAGATTCGAAATGCGAAATCCATTGGCTTGTTTGTTGATCATCTTTCACTCCGATACTTTCCTCGCACTTTGGATTCACGGATCCTTCTACACTGTCGACTACTCCATGGTTGCTGCAATCCCAGACATATACAAGTCTATTTATGGATTCAACGAGTTACAAATTGGTTTATCTTATCTACCTCGGGGTGCCGGGATCATCATAGGTGGTTTTTGTAACGGAAAAATGATGGATTACAACTACAAAGTAACAGCAAAGAAGATTGGTTGGACAGTAGACAAAGTAGCTGGTGATGATTTGAAACAATTTCCCATTGAGCGAGCAAGATCCCGAGGCAGTTATTGGTTACTTTTAATATCAACGGCAACTTTGGCAGGTTATGGTTGGGCTGTTGCAGAACATGCTCACGTATCAGTTCTCTTAATACTACAGTTTGTACAAGGGTTTTGGGGCACTTGTTTTTATACAATATACAATACTCTCCTGGTGGATGTGTTCCCAGAAAGTCCAAGCACAGCTGCTGCTGCTGCAAGTATCTCTAGATGTGCAATGGCAGCAGCCGGTGTTGCGATATTGCAACCTTTGCTCAACGCACTTGGAAGGGGTTGGTACTTTACCATTTTAGGTGTTTGGAGTGGTAGCTTTGGAGTAATTGCTGTATCTCTGCTTCGATGGAAAGGAATGGAATGGAGAAAGCAGAGGCTTAGCAAAGAAGAAGACTCCATGGAACTCGGACCGAGTCAAGGCCACTCACCTGAGGACAAATCCGCAAAGTAGAACATCGGGAGAATGACATGTCCTTCATATAATACTACATAGCATATCAGAAACCATCAATGTCAAAGGTGCATCTAACTACTGCGATTTTATCGTCTCTCGGGCATAAAAATGTTCCATCTCCCATCACGCAGCACTGTTCTAGACTCTCCGTAGTCCCCCAATCTATGGGTATAAAATAATGCCTCTTCAAAGCTCTATCGTTGTGGGGTGTGCCCAGATAAAAGGTACACATCCATAAATCTTGGTCAAGAAAAGTAAGTCTTGGTCCACGCAAAATGCCTAAAGAAATTTCGATGATTGTCGATATTTCAGGCGGAATAAATGCATAAATGACGGGTTCATTATTCTCCACTATCAAAGTAGCAATATCGAAGACAAGAGACTGTTTCGAAATTCTTCCTTGAACAGATGTCTCTTGGATGCGAACCAGAACATGCTTGCCATCTTGAGTTAGAAGGGGTTTACTAACAGTGGATGTAAATCGTTGATCCCTATCAGAGCTTAGAGAAAGTCTCCCAAGATCTAATAAATTGTCACTATACTCCTCAAAGCTTGAGGTGCTCTTCTTCCGTGGAATTTCTTGCTGATAGGGATGTTGGAACAGTTTTCCTAGCCCATTCCAAGATAGTATAATTACGTCGTTTGCCCCGAATCCCAATAGGGCGTCTTTTTTATTGGGATGGGTCAACCACTGTCGACTAGTACCGTTTTCCAATTGGAGTGAACTCTGTAGGGCTGCCTCTTCGACCGACCAGATCTGGACTTGGTCCTCGCTCAACACTAAGAGCTTGCCAAGGTCCATCTCGAACAGTGTGGACACAAAGAATTTTTCCCTATAAAAGTTGAATCTGCCTTCTCAAGTTTCAATCCGTCAGCAGAAAGTGCAATCAGGATACGTCTAAATTCGGGGTCCTCTCGTGCGATTTGGTAAGCGATTGATCCTAGGAGAGTACTCAGAGAGCGTTTATTCTGTTCGCTGAATCGAAAGAAAAAATATTGGCATTTGACTCCGGAATCGCGCAGGTGGCTAATAATATGAGTAGACAATATTGATTTACCACTTCCAGGTGGGGCGCTAAACCAGACAACTTTCGATTCTAGGGTCTCATCCATCCAGGATTGAATTACTGGCTCCTCTAGAAGCCAATCGCAAGTTGCGGGCATCCACCATCTCCGAAAATTGTTCAAGTCATCTTCTTTGGCCCAACGGATGTAACGAGAGTCTCGTAGAACGAGAAAATCGAAAGTTCCGGTGCAACATGGCGGAATTGTTCATTCAATTCCTCCAGTGCCGGAGAACTTCTGTTCAAATCTGCGATAAAATTCTGGGGCGATTGAAACGAGACTTTAAGTACTCTATTCAGAACTTCGGCCAAGTCGGTTCCGCGATGTGGCGTTGCTAAAAACACGATAGGCGACATGGAATGAATAATTTTCTGGTATTCCCCAACATTTTGCCCAGAAGGTATGCCTTCTTTACAACAAGGCCACCCATCGAATGGACAACAAAGACAATATGAACCCCCCCAAAGCCTAGATCATCTCCCATCTCGTCTTTTGCAAAAGCCATTTCATAGAGAAGCTCTTTCGCGATATTGGAAAGGCTCTTGGGTGCCCCTGCCTGGAAATTCCCATTGTACCCAAAGCTCAGTATTCTGGCCTTTCCAATGTTCGTTCGGCTCAGATGGTAGCCATAGCCCAGGCCAAAATAAATCCTTATTATGGTCTTTGCACCACGTCTTTTTGCTATCGCCTCCCAACCCGTGAACAAATATTATATCGAGAGGTGCAGATTGACTTGGTTCATGAATAACATGCAAACCAAGATTTCTGTGACTAAGATTCGGAGAAGGACTTCGACCACTATAACTTGGGCTCGGGCTCAATCGAGAAGTCGGAGATCTGTCGACGCATTGTACTGCGTTCGAATGTTTTCGATCGGAATTAGGGAGGTTCAGGCGATGGGCCCAAGTCTTGAGCGTCATGTTTGTGCTTCCTGCTTGTGCGAAATTTCTTGAGCTTTGCTTATACGAGGACCGAAGAATTGCGAACCATCGTTTTGATCCTGTTAGTAACCAGACTTAGAGCAATACAGAACGAGGCAGTGGACAATATTCTCGAAGGCAGGTAGTCTCGTTTAGTCATGATATGATTAACCACCTGCACCTTATCCGTAATCTCCACTTTGGCCCCCAACCGAGCAACCACGAAACCAAAGAAAGCGGGGAAATAGTAGGTAATTGTCCACCTCGAAATGGGAGCCGTGGATCGATCCAATTCGTTCGATCCTTACGATCTCAATGCAGAAATTGTGTTTCGCTGTGCAGCCGACCAACCCCTTTAATTTCTATTTATAACCTAGGTAGTGCACTGCAGGTAGTCAGGAGAATGCGACCCCGCCTCAAGCCCGCTTCTTACCTCTCACAAGTTCACAGAAGTCAGTACTTGATAAGCCTCTGTGGTGTTACGTTGAGGGTAGTTCGTTTCTGTTTATTTCACTTATCTTTTGAGCTTTTGAATGGAATAATTCCACAAATATCCCCACCAATTCCATTTCTCTTAGAGCAAATATGAGCGCCACAGTACACAGCCTTATCACTCGTCCACAATCTGGAACACTTTCTGTTGATGGGGACTTTCCCGTTGACGAAAATGTTCTGGCCAAATTTCCCAAAGGAACAAAAATACTATCAGCAAATCGTTATGGAACATCCGAATGGACTATAACCGCTCGTCTCAATGTTGGACTTCCAGATGGTAGTCAAGAGCAATTTTTCATCAAATGTGCCACTGAAGACCTCGGTCATACTATGATGGAAGGCGAATTCAACGGGATGTCCGAACTCCACAAGACTATGCCAACCTTCATCCCCAAACCACACTCCTGGGGCAAATACCAAGTGGGGAATCCTGATACGTATTTCTATCTGCAGGAGTTCATCGAAATGAGTGATCGTGTTCCGGATCCGAATCAGTTTTGTAAAAAGCTGGCAACACTTCACCGTAATAGTGTTTCTGAAAAGTTTGGGTTCCACATCACAACTTGTCAGGGTCGTCAACCACAAGCGACTGGTTCTTGGGAAGACAGCTGGACTGTTTTCTTTGCCAAGATCTTGCAGCATGTTATTGACCTTGATTTCGAGATCAATGGGTTTTGGACGGAGATAGATACTCTGGAGCAAAGAATATTCTCGCATGTCATCCCAGCGTTGATTGGAAATCTCGAAAGAGATGGAAGGAGCATCAAGCCATGCTTGATTCATGGTGACCTCTGGGAAGGGAACACGGGAACTTCATACGAGACAGGCGACATTTACATTTTCGATTCAGGGGCTTACTACGCTCACAATGAGATGGAAATTGGAGATTGGAGGTGCCATTATAATAAGATTCATAACGAAGCATACACGAGAACCTACCTCCAGCATTACCCACCGAGCGAACCCAGGGAAGAATGGGATGATAGGAATAGGATGTATTGCGTTTACTACAACGTCATCTACTCGGTCAACCATATGGATCAAGGAAAAGCAGTCAGGCAAACGTATGTCCTCTTACCCTGACATTCCCTGAAATAGAATCAACGTTACTGATTCCCACAACAGCGCATTCGATGATATGTATTATCTTATCGACAAATACGCACCTTTCCCTGAGGGCGAGGGCCCCCCACGTTTAGCAGAAGATGAAAGAGCTGCGCTATCAGCAGAACGTGATCACACTGTGACCAAGGCTCGGCATATGGAAGGGGCTTCCATAAATCCATCCATCACTCTAGAACCCTCCAGAGTAAGATCAAAATAGAATAGATTTTTCCAGAGAAATTTCCTTTAGAACCATAGAATATCTAGAGTTTTTGTAAGTAGGGTGAAAAGGGTGAATTTAGCTAAAATGTGAGGGGTTTAAGCTTTGAAAGGCTTAAAAGGGTTAAATCCGACGTACTTTTTATAGTATATAATCACTTCACCGGTAATAAAGTAAGGCTACGGACCACGCTAGTATACATGGTTAATTAATTCTTATTACTTAAATTTACACTATATAAGAGTTACTAGTATATACTCCCGGCGGACACAGAAAGTGGCAGCATAATTTGGCAACCGCCCCATATAAATCGACAACAACATGTCGTAAAAATATATAAAAAATATCAGTAGATGCGCAAGGTCATAATTAACAAACTCCTAGAGCTTTAGGAGTTTTTAGGTACACTGCGTGGAGATGCAGGCGTGTAAATACTAACAGAATGAAGTAATGGTGCCACTTTTTGTGTCCACCGGGAGATATAGTACTGATTTATATAAGTAAACTCATAACCTGAAGTAATACCTTAGAGTTTTGAGAAGGTGATTTTGAGGGCTAACTAGATGGGGTTGGCGGATGCTAATTCCACCCCACCAAAAATGCTACACCAGCATTTGTTCTTATTTATTATTTACAACAAAAAACCCCCTTTTACCCCTCCATTTCCTAAGCTCTTGCTATTTCATCAGCATAAGCAGTATTCCAGGCATCTGTCCATACTACTAATTTATCCTTTAATTGTTCCTTTTTATGCCCTGAATACCCTCTTATTTCTCTCTTTTTAACAGAAAGGCCTGTAAAATTAATTATGTAGAATTATGTGGGTGTGGGTAGTAGGTTTAGTATAGTTACTGGTTTACCCGTCATCTCTATCTAGTTAGCCCTCAAAATCACTTTCCCAAAACTCTACGGTACTAACAGACTCATTAAGTGTTTACTACACGTGACTATTTCAGCGCGCGGATTATTGTTTTTACGCACGTGAAAGTTAAGTTTATAGATATCTATAGATCCTTCTGTGGATACTGGCTCTATGCTGGATAAATTCCATGACCGCTTCTAAATGGAATGGATATATCCTCTACATACTCCTGGATATTCCATGGAATTCCAGATGCCGAGCCCTGACTGTGACGTAGAAGGTGGCTTAACGAATAACGAAGATAGTAAAGCGTGAATGTTATTTCAATGTGCTAATGGATTCACATCAATTGTACCGTACTGCAATGTGAAAAATACAATTGCAATCACTTTTTTGAAATCTCCCTCACTCCCACCCAAAGACATAGCACAAATATCAACATACTCCTCTTCCCACGGAAGGCGTGCCCTAAGCCCACCAAGTCTTTCAAACCCCAAGTGTCTATACAGACTCATTCCCATTTCCCCACCCCCAATAACAGCCACAACAACCCCATCTTTTGCAGCCTTTTCCATACCCCATTGGCATAACTTCTTCCCAAAACCTTGGCGTCTGTATGTGGGAAGAACACCCTGCAGATATTAGATTATTATTCCATGAACAATCACAGAAAGAGGGATTTTTGCTCACAAGCCAACTAAAATAAAGCATCCCTTCTCCATATACATCATCAAGAAACCTCGTTTTCGTCTCCCTATAAGCTTCCCGAAACGCAACCGCTCGAGCTGGATGGACATCTCTCCTCGCATCCCCCCCTCTCTTCGCGACTTCCTGACTCGCTATCCTGAAATCAGTCTAAACACCTTCTCAAGTCCCAAGTCCCATTCCCCATCACGCCAAAAAGAAACAAAAGAGATAAACTTACAATCCCTCCCCTCCTCCCCCAAATTCTCATAAATCACATCCCAAACCGCAAATCCGGCAATCTTTTTCGTCCCTTCCTTCTCAACCTCAACAGCCATAACACGCCAATCCTCAAATTCCGGTTGCAGGAAGTACGTGAACCACATCCGGGTATACTTTAAAGTGTCTTCCGGGAAATCTTTGCTGTAAGCGTAACGATAGTTCCAAGATAGTTCATCGGGCATGGATATGTGGATGACTTCTAGGAGGGCGTCCAGGTCTGAGGGGAGGGCGGGGCGGATTGTCATTTTGGGGTGGCGGTGTGGTTACTTTTTGAGAGAGCTACGAGATGACATGGAGATGGGATTTGAAATGGGGAGTTGTGAAATACTTGATGGAGAGGTTGTACGTAAATAGAATCAAAGTTGGAATATCGTGAGACCACGTGGTATTGTTGGGTTGAAGTTGGAAGCTGACTTCGCTAAACCTTAAGATGAATAAGTAAGAATGTTCACATTGAGAGCCCGCTTATTGTTCTACTTACATTATAGCTTATCATTACACAAGGCCTCATTAGACGCCATAACTCATAATCATAAATCTAGGCCCCATCTTACCATCCATCCACTCACTCACCCCTTTCCTTAGCCCCAACAAGCCTCTTCAAAAGCTCACCAATCTTGACGAAGCTAACGGGCTTCGTCAAAAAATCATCTAACCCACTCTCAACCGCCAAATCCCTATCCTTCCTACTAGCCAGCCCCGTAAGAGCAACAACATAAGCCCTTCCCCTCTCGTCATCGCCGAGCTCCCCTTCCAATCTCCTAATCAGCCTCGTAGCTTCAAACCCATCCATCTCCGGCATGGAAATATCCATGAAAATAATATCGAATTTCCGCAGACTTATTTCGGGGTTGCTGAGAGCAGATTTGAAAACTTCCACTGCTTCAATGCCGTTCCGGGCTGTGGCTATGGTGTCAATTTTTCGTTTTTGAAGATATCGTTTTAGGAGTTGGAGGTTGACTGCATTGTCGTCTACTGCGAGGATATGAAGGCCGGTGGGAGGGGCTTCAGATGCAGGCTTGACAGTTTGTGGAACAGCGCTTGATTCTTGAGGAAGGGTGTTACTTGCCTGACGCTTAGGTGGAAGAGTAAGCGATACCCCATTCATGGTCGAGACAGCTTCGGTGGCCACGACCTGGCTCAATACGATTTCTCCGTCTAATATCACTTTTACCTCATTTTCTACTAGCGAGTCCGGAACTTCTATGGTCGGCCTTTGTGGAAATCCATAATCAGTGGGTTTCCTCTCCTCCAAAACCAACATTTCTTCCGTTGAACCTAGTGGAGTCTGTGTGCCAACATCTTTTCCACGAGAAGAAGGTTGACTGAATTGAACTTGATCGATAATTGCCAGGATCGCCTTGGCAAGCTTGAACGGGCCAACCGGGCAACTTATATCCCCGGAAGTCTGCACGCCCCGGTCTTGATGCGTAATACAGACCATCCCCTTGTGGACATACAAGACTCTGGAACAAGAGTGTTTTGAAGGATCGTGTTCATTTGTAATGACGAGATCCGGTTCTGAAGTAAGAGGGGGGCTGACTTGTATCCCGAACCAATCTGAACAGTAACGTTCAATGCATTCCCAGAATACATCTTCGTGCCGAACAACTGATTTCACTGGAACTCGATTTATCCCTACAGACATCCCTTGGGCACGCTCGCGAAGTGTTGCTATACATTTCCTTGCGTCGTCTGATGAATCCAGAGAGTCACTAAATGAATGTCGCTCTTTCGTGTCTTGTGATTTTTCGAGTGGAAGAGTAACCTCGATGTCTGTACCCTTCTCGATCTCACTTCTCACTTGTATTTTCCCTCCGAGAGAATTTACAATACTCCAACTACGTAGATTAGAGATAGCTCACTCCAGGAACTTGGGGACACTTACACAATGGACAAACCGAGCCCAACCCCAGGAGCAAAACTGTCTTCTTGTGCAAATGGCTGGTAGAGCTTTCTTTCCATATACTCCGAGGACATCCCTCGCCCAGAGTCTCGAATTCGCAAGCACAATGCTCTGCCAGTAGGCTTACCAGCAAAATTTGTCCCAGATTCATTTTTCACTCTTAGTCGCACCATGATGTACCCAGAGTCAGTGTACTTCTGAGCATTCCCAAAGATGTTCATGAGGATTCGTTTCAAAGCCCCTATTTTCAAGCTTCATCAGCGATAGGAGACACATGTGGGGGTTGTGCAACCTTACCAGCGTGAACCTCAAATTCCCATGATTCCAGGCTTTCGATATCTAATATGATGGCCAAAGGGGTGCGTTTCTCAAGATAAGATTGCGGCTGATATGGATCTAAAATTTGTTGAGATGTCGGGGAGGAGTCTGTTGTGGGTCCGCGATATTCGTTTGCGGCTATCATCCCGTTGACAATTTGCTCACAGAGTAATGCTAAATCAGTCATTTGAACGAGATCGCTTAAGGATCCTAGGGTGAGTTAGTGTTTGTACTCTTCCGCCTAAAATGAAATTATTAGGTTACCTAGACTTTTCTCGGAGTTTTCAAAAGTATTTATCTTGCTGTAATCAAGCACATGATTAATCGTATCCTACAATTTATAAGCTATCAACAATTAAGATGGGATACTTCACTTACTAAGAGTGTATTGCCACAGGTTTGAATCGTCGAAATCAGTTCAAGCTGGGATATATCCAGGGTAGAGTCCCGCAGAAACTCAGTGCTGGCCAATATGCCGTGCAGTGGACTTCTAAACTCGTGTGAAATGCTACTGATAAAATCTCCTTTCACCTTATTCGCAGTAATTGCGTCTAGTCGATTGATTTCAACCATTACCGAGTTTGTAAAAGAGGAAAGATATGATATCTCATTGTCCACCGAGAATACTGGTACTGCGGAAAGACTCCATACGAAGCAACCGGCATACCATCGATCTAACAAGGTTAGCTCGGAGATGAAAGTTATGTCATGGTTTATGTACCTCCACCTGCGTCCCACAATGGCAGGAAAATAATTTGTCTCGCTTTCTTGAAGATACTTCCCAGCATTGCAGCTTCCGCGGCTTGCTTGGTGGCATAGCTTGGAGAAATTGGTCTGTTCCGACCTGAAGGGCTTGTCGCCAGGCTTTTTTCTTGGGTCCTAAAACGCGATCAGAAAATTAGTACCACTTGAGGAAGAAGCCGATGCTAAGGAACTGGGATTATCCTCGAGTAGGGAGATGACTTGTGTCGTTGACTTCTGTGCGATTATGGACAGACTTTACTCTCCAATCTAAAGCTAGCTAGAATATATCCGTGGAAATTTCAGTGCCCACCTTTGGGCCAAATCCTAAATTTGGGTACAGAAACCAACTGACATAAGGGAAGGAAGTCTGGCAGGAGGTAGAACTCTGAGAAGTATGATGGCCACTTACTGGTGCTGTTCAAGAGAGGAAAAGTACCCCTCCGAATCCATGTACCACACATTCCCCTTAGGATAGGATTTAATAAAGGTTTGCAAAGTTTTGCTATCCAGAACGGTCGCTTCAGGGTCCCAAGCTGCTATTTTCGCGGCAGACATGCTAAGTATTTTTGCGGGCTTATTCTTGTCGTCCGAGCTCCGGACTGCTGAGTGCGATAGAGTGCTCCCACCTAATTCCTCATCCGGTGAAAACATGAGGGGGTTGAGAGATCTGTGAGGATAAGCTATTGGTGACGGACGCTCCGTCTTGTTGGTATCTTTTACTTCTTGTACCTTTTTTCCGAGTTCAGTAGAGCTGTCAATATATGCATTTGTATTTCCATTATCTGAGTAATCAGATTCTGTGGGATCCAGAAATACAACTCCTCCGACAGTAAGTTCGAGTGATCTATCAACAAAATATCAGCATGCTGTCTTGCTTTGGAAGAGACGAGATGATAAAGTTGATCCCAACACTTCAAAAAATAAACTTGCGAGGACTGAAGAAAATTATTCGTACTCTTTTAGTATCTCAGCTGCAAAGTCAAGCGTTGACCGTATTTTGTCCAAAATAGACTCTTTTGCTCTGTGGTCTGGGGAAGGTGGTGCCTGGGAATTCTCTGCCGTATCCTGAAACTCCCCGGTGTCCTTCGTGCTCTCTTCAGACTCGAGGGAATCTTGAGCTGAGCTAGCGGCAGAAGTCTTTTCTAGAAAAGTAGCAATTCCCCTGCTCATTAATGTTACACGACGCCTTTCAGCAGCTTCTCGTTTGGATTCAAGATGTTTCATGATATTTCCTGCCTGGACATGAAGAACTAAATTTGGGTTAGCTATGATTTCAATGACAGCATCCAACATGCGGGCCAAGCCTACACTTTTTGTGATCTAGTGATAGCGTTTCTCGAGGCTTGTCGTCAAATAAAAACAAGGAGCCAATATTGACTCCCCTCGGGGTGGTTATTGGGGCTCCAGCATAGAATTTATACGACGCGATAGAGCCATTCACAACAGGTAGATTGGCGAATCGTGTATCTTTGGATAGATCCGAGATGATGAAAACTGGATATTCGATTTTCGGGTCGTCCAAAGCAAGTGTATTCTGCCAAAATTTAACAATGCTCAGGAAGGAATTTAACCGATTGCTTGTACTTCGCAAAGCCCACCCGGGGTGGGAACGGTCGAGCAGCCAAACCATTTCCCCTCTTGAACAAGATCCTCGTCTCCAGCAGTCCTAAATGAACCGGCAAGGAAGTATTGTGTGCCTTGAAGACCATTAACTATACTTCCAGTGTTCACCACATTTGACTAACCTCTGTCAATGAGACTTATGAGCAAACGTTGATCAGCAAGCGCTTTGAAGTACACCTTGGATCGACTTCAACTGACCTAACCATAGCATGTTTCCCGCGGAGTCTCCAAACCACCGTCTCCACATAAGCATCAAGAGCTCCATCATTGTTGAGACTCTCATTGAAACCCTCATTGGAAGAAGGCTTGTGAAATTGATAAGGCGAGAAAAACCTTGAAGACAGTAAGTATTTAAAATTTTACAGACGCGGATGGATGACGTACCGCCGCAGCTCTAAGGCTCTTCTGCTCTTAGTCATGTCCCGGAGACTCTCGGACGTTGGATTGATGTTGCGCATCATGATATCTGGATGTTTCGTCGTAAGGAGGAAAGCACAGTATGATTTTTGAGTTTCACATCCACGAGGACGTGATATCTAAAAAGCAAGTTGAGTCGGAATGACGAGGTAAATTCCAGATTGTATGGTTCAAGGTTGGACCGCCACAGTGGGGCTGAAAGGTCCTATGGAATCCACCAATACATTTGATAGACCTATTCCCTTGTGCCTTCTAAGTTTCTTGACGAACTACGGAGCCTCTAATCGAGTCAGTTCGAACAATTTTAACTGTTTAGAGATAACCAAATGTGGGAGAAGGAAGCTAGGGATTTCGATACATTAGCCAGTCTGATTGGTCAGGTGCAAACAAAAGGTCTAGATCTCGAGCTACCTTAGTACCAAATACCAAGGAAGCTTCCTGCTAGGTAGCTAGCTGCGGTGGACAAAAGAACTGGCAGTAAAATATCAGGTTTATACTTGCCTGTCTAACTCGTTGTTTCAATCAAGTAATATCCCTAGATACTTTTAGAATACTGACCCGCATCGTGATTTTCAACTTTCCCAAGAGGTTAGAACTGGGGGTAATACTAGTAGGTGTGAACCCGATGTTTACTGCCGCTTTCAATGTCCATGGCGAGGCTATATATCATGCCAAAGGTAGCATGTTTTTTGCACTTACTCCTGAATCAATTCAAGCAAGGGGTGTGTGCAGGGTTAGGAGAGAACAGGGAATTGAAAGAAATAAGGAAATAATAAGAATAGCAAGGTTTGTGGGTACTTGGAATGAGTACCTATAACTTGCTATGTCGCTTCATGTTGACCTTAGTTGGTGTCAACACTCGACTGAACCCCAACATGAAACATAAACATCGCCGGCTGCTGATAAGGGGCTCTCTGAATATTCAACGAGTATTTTGATCGACATCCGAGTACTGTACAAGGATTGCGGTATCTATCGACGCAAACCTGACTTGTTCCAGGATTGCTCCTGGAGATTCCCTCACTTTCATCTTCCAAAATCCGCTAGGTTTAGTGATAAGCCCATTCGACCAAGTACGCCAATAATTTCGAGAAGATACCCATAATGCCCTCCCCAAATCAACCAGAAGAAACACTTTACAATCGATATCGGAAGACAAGCCGGTTGCAAGGTATATCGTCCCATATGTACAATGCTTCAACCCCTCTACCCCCGCTTCATCTAGTGGTGTCCCTCTCCGTGACCTCCTTCTGCGTGTGCGTGGTCGTCCTTCAAGAACATGTACTCGTATCCGCAGTACGCCGCAAAGGCCACTGTTGCAATGCCCAATCCGGGGAAAGCGCTCTTAAATCGGTTGAATCGAGTGAAGTTACCAGAATATCTCCATGCTTCTCTGTAGCCTCCCAATTAGCACTGACCGCGCTTTCTAGCTTTATAACAATTGTGCCTACCTCCTCGCCCATGGGTCGTTTGCTGGAGAGCCAGTGGAAGCTACGAAGGCTTTTACATCGAAACCAGTGAGGTTTGCCCGAGGGGCTCTGCGGATGCTGTGGGAGGGATCGTCAGTATGGCAGAGATAGGCAAGAAGAATGAAGGTAACCTCAAGGCGTCGATTGGAATTGGAGCACCTACTGTGTGAATTGCATTGTGACGACGACGAGATCTCGCAAGGCTGTGTTGATTGAGAAAGTGCCTTGAAGCTCCTCCAGCCCAAGGTCCTAACGCTTGGCGCGGCTAAACCTTAAATGCCCCTAAGCGAATCGCGATATCGAAGGTCCAAGCCAATCACTATAGAGAGAGCAGAGATCAAGCAAGTGGCATCAACACCGCAAATCCAAATCTGAAATCTTCTGCGACCGACGACTGCACGAACGTACTCTCAAAATCCTTCTCTCTCCAATAATCGAACTAACCCCCCCTCCTACCCCCTCTCATCGAGCACCTCCCCTCTTCGCACCGTTCCCCAAAGGTCACGCTGCGCCTATGAAAACCGTACACCTTCCTCGACCATTCCGGACTAGCATACATAGCACACTGATTCAAAATGGCTCCGGGGATGCAACGCTTCGGCGGCGCGCCCAATAATCTCGCCCATTACCAGCAGCAATATTCGAGTCATTCTCAAGGCCATACGCCAGGTCTTCCTCCGCCCTCCCTCGGCAATCCTGGCTTTATGAATGCCAATTCCATGAGCAACCCCTTTGCAGTGAATGGAAATGCTCTGGGCGTGGGGAACTTTGGTGGCTCTGGCTTAGGAATGCCCGGTGGAATCGGTCTGGCAAGCCAGGAAGCACAGAGGAGTTTCGCTGGCGCGTCAGTACACCAACAAGGACACAACGGCATGGGCGAACACGGCGCGAGAGGTGTTGCGAACAAGGGCAGGATACGAGAGGTGTGGAAGAACAATCTGCAAGAGGAGATGGGGAATCTGCGAAACTTGGTGGCCAAGTATCCATATATTGCAATGGTGAGAACGGCTTGCTCACCCAGCAGAGAAGCCCAATTGACTGACACATTACCAGGACACGGAGTTTCCAGGTGTTGTAGCGCGGCCGATGGGAGCTTTTAACGGGAAGAGTGACTATCATTACCAGTGTCTACGATGTAATGTGGATTTGTTAAAGATTATTCAACTCGGCATCACGTTATTCAACGAAGACGGCGAGTCACCCCCAGCAACAATGGATCCCAACGATCTGCCAGTCCCTGGTCGAAAATACGGCTCGAACCAGCAAATACCACATACATGGCAGTTCAACTTCAAATTTTCCTTGCAGGATGACATGTACTCGCAAGCTTCGATCGAAGCCCTCCAATCAGCTCAAGTCGAATTCGATAGGCTCGATAAAGAGGGAATCGACCCCTTCGACTTTGGTGCTCTTTTAATTAGCTCAGGTCTGGTTTGCGACGAAGATGTTCGATGGATATCATTTCATGGTGGTTACGATTTCGGATATCTTGCCAAAGTACTTCTTCGACTACCTTTACCAGACGACGAAGCAGAGTTCGACAAACTCATGAAAAAGTTCTTCCCTAGCATCTACGACATCAAATATTTGATGAAGTACGCTATTCGCGAACACGGTCAAGGCCGAATGGCCGTTCCTCAAGAGGGGCAAGCAGTCTTGGCAGCTTTCGAACTGAAGCAAGGACTTGAGAGTCTGGCTGAATCTTTCAAGGTGAAGAGACTGGGTCAAGCACATCAAGCCGGTTCAGACTCGTTATTGACTGGCAAGGCTTTCTTCAAGATGAGAGATAAGATTTTCAAGGGGGACCTCAGCGACGATCATATTGGAAAGGTTTGGGGATTAGGATTACCGGATCATGGCGCACCTCCTCAAGCTCACTCAACTCCACAACATACATACAACCAACTTCAGGAAAATACAACACCACAGCAAAACGGAACTAGTTATCCAAATGGCACTCCAAGCACGCCAAATACTGGCAACGCAGGTTTAGTCGCAACCCCATCGCATACCAATAACAATGGAGGACTCGGAGGACCCTTGACTCCTGGAAATGTGGGAGGTGCCTTCGGTGCTTTCTCATATGGTGGCAAGTAGGAGAAAAGAAGAATAATGCATACCAAATGGCCCTTTCTTTCTCTTTTTCTTTGGGAAGCGGAAAAAGTTAGCTTTTCAGTTGGCTGGCCGTTGGGTGTTGATCTGATACTGGAGTTTGGAATTTGGGCGTGGAACCTTTGATGCGTGTGAAACTGGACTGGACCGGACTGGGCTAGCACGGGGAGTTTGTGCACTAGGTTTAATTCTCTTGTTCATGTGTACATTACCGAGGACATAGAAGCTATTATGAATGCTACTATTCATAAGTTCTATAACAACTAATCTTCTGTTTTCTGAGCACCCTGAATGCGAGTCAGCCGCTAAATCCGAATGTACTTAAAACCGACAAGTGGGGTGATAAAAATACGTCATGCGGGGTTCATGCTTTATGAAGCTTTACCAAGTGGAAGTATTGTACTGACTTTGGAATTGATCGGTGTCGGTTTTACATCATAGGTCGGTGTTTGATTCAATCAAAAGTCAAGCTCCCCTCGTCACTTTGGCTTAATAAACATACTCAAAATTCACTTATCTTTCTAAAATTCAGCTCCAACTCCTTCCCCTTGAATCTTCACTATCCCATCCATCCATCCATCCATCCATCCATCAATCCATCCTTCCAATCCACACAAACTACAAATCCCTACCGAACAACCCTCCAAGCCCCTCAAAATGCCCAACGTCCTCCTCCTCGGCGGTCACGGAAAGGTATCCCTATTAATGACACCGAAAATCCTAGCGCGAAACTGGAACCTCACATCGCTCATCCGGGACCCAGGGCAGAAAGAAGAGATACTGGCGTTGGGCAAGGATCAACCGGGGAAATTGGATGTTGTTGTTGAGAGTCTGGAGGTGAAGAGTGTGGAGGATGCTGGGAGGATACTGGATGCTAGGAAGCCGGATTGGGTTGTTTGGAGTGCTGGTATGTTTGTGCTTTTCTACTATTTTGACTTGGGTTTGAAGGGGGGTTTGGGGGAGTAGGTAGGAAGTGAGAGGGGCGGAGGAAATTTCTCGACTTGGTGGATTAACCGCTAACGAGTCTTCAATCAACAGGCGCAGGAGGCAAAGGCGGACCTGCCCTAACCAAAGCAATCGACCGCGACTCCTGCATACACTTCATCCGCGCATCCCTCGCGCGTCCCTCCATCACGAAATTCCTCCTTGTCTCCGCCCTACTCTCCCGTCGAAACCGCGCAAGTTGGTGGAACGACGACGATTGGGCTACGGTAACGAAAGTCAACACTCAAATCATGCCCGTTTACTTCAAATCTAAGCTTGCGGCTGATGAGGTCCTCACTGTGGAGGGGAAGCGGAGAAAGGACTTTGGGTGGATTTGTTTGAGGCCGGGGAATTTGAGTGATGAGAAGGAGACGGGACGGGTGAGTATTGGGAAGACGCCTGCGAGGGGGCAGGTTACTAGGGGGGATGTTGCGGAGGTTGGTGTTAGGCTTTTGGAGAAGGAGGGGGTGAGGGGGTGGTTTGATTTGCTGCAAGGGGAGAGGGAGGTTGGGGAGGAGATTGAGAGGGTGCTGAAGGAGGGTGAGGATAGTGTTGAGGGGGAGAATGAGGAGGTTATGAAGGAGAATATTGGAAAGTATGAGGATTGATTGAGATAGGTTTTGATTTCCTTTCCTATGTACAATGGGTATCTTGAGTATGTAGTAATTCTAATTTAATAGAAATCAGAGTACTTCTTTGACCTTGAGGACTTTTATAGCTTAGATTTCAATCCGTCCTTTGGTGGTAGGATTGCGATATCTTGCCATGGTAGACCGAGATACTCCCACATGAAATGAAACCTGTACCGTTAGTAGTTGTCCTTGAGGGAGGGGGTGTAACTAACCTATCACTACCGAAAAATGGCTCTTCCTGTCCCTTGCCATTGCGGACCCACATCCTAAATTTCATTAGAAACCATTCATCTTCAGCTTCAAAAGAATAAACATACCAAGGAGCACCGAAAGCACCCAACTCAAGAACCTTGCCGGTATTCGCAAGCAACAAATCCTTCCAAACCTTCTCCGCGGCCTTACTCAAGATCTCCTCAACTTGCTCATTAGAATACAGCTTACTCTCCAGAAGAACCCCCTTCAACAAATCGGGTTTAGTGATATCTATTTGATTTGGTGGAGTCCAGAGTTTTTGGTAGAATAAGAGGAAGGTCTTTTCAAAGAGTTCTGCAGAGTAGGCGGACTTGATGAAGGTGAGGGCTCTTTGTGGCTAGTTTTCATGTTAGAATAGGAAACGTGGTTTAAATAAGAAAATGGATTTAGGGAGATATGAGTAGAATGAGAGGGAGATAGAGATGCGATTTGAAACTCACAAGTAAAGTCAAGGGGGGGAAGAAAGAAGGTGGTTCAATGTTCAAGCCTCCATGGTATTTCCGCGCGCGACCCATATCAAACTTTCCATAGTTGGCTTTGGCTGGAACCGACCATGGTGGTTTGTTTCCGGAGCCGACATTAATACCACCGAGGAAGATTGGGTGAAATCTGTGAGTATGTAAGTTTCATTGGTAAGGAGATAGGGAGGAAGAGGTTGTGTCTTACTCGACGGTTACATTGTAAGCCAATAAGAGTTCTCTTTGCTTGCGGAGGTATACGAGAGCGAGGTATCCATAGAACGAGGAAATGTCGATATAACAATCAATGTGACCTGCCATCTTGACTTCGTTGGTTTTCAAGCTCTTAGCAGCGCGAGGTATTATGCGATTATGCTCGGTGATTGCGTCTTACGAGGCTGTGATTGAGAGGCTCAGGCCAACTAATTCATGATCATTAATCAAGAAAGCTGTACGTATTTAAGAAAAGAAGGTGAGTTTCAACCTTGTTGGTGTCAAGGAGGGCCAAGTTGCCGAGGTCCTTTTTATCCCTGTTGAGTAAACACTGAATCTACCAGTACGTCGGCTTCACCATTACACTCTTGAACCAAGGAGGTGAGGAGTCTAGACGAGAATGACATTTAAGAAGAGCATTTTCACTTGGCCGCCTTGACAGCCAACATCAACAACATGGCATCCAAACAACAAGTCGCGCTGGTCATTGGGGCCTCCAGAGGCATTGGCAGACAGGTAGCAATTGATCTCGCGAAGAATGGATATTCAGGTGCGTCTTTACGAAGAGTCTAATGGATGTGGACATCTACTTACAGAACTTCAGTTGCTGTAGCTGCGAAATCTACGAGCGATGCGAACGCTACGCATCCTTTCCCTCCTGATCCAAACTCGCAACAATCCACCATCAGCACCGTCGAGCGCGAAATTCGAGAGGCTGGGGGCGTAGCGACTGCTATAGCTGTCGATACAAGGGATTTTGAAAGTGTGCAAAAGCTCGTGGGCGAGACTGTCGAGATTTACGGGCACATCGATGTCCTTATCTACAATTCTGGGGCGATATGGTGGGCATCCGTTGAAAATACACCCATGAAGCGTTTCCAACTCATGCAACGCATCAATATTGAGGGTCTTTATGGCACCATCCAAGCATGCCTACCTCACTTTAAGAATAATAATTGGAAAGCCCGGATTATCGTCGTCAGCCCACCAATATACTCGCGTTTCTTCCGTGGAAAAACTGCATATGCCATGGGAAAGGTGGGAATGAGCGTGTTGACTAAAGGCTTGGCAATGGATTTCGAGCGAGAAGGTAGGAAAGATATGGCTATCACGAGCATCTGGCCTGCTTCAGTATGTCTCTATCCTACTTCCAAGTTGAATTCAACTAAATTAAATAGTCAATTCAATCAGCAGCGACAACTTCTATGACAAAGATGGATCCTGACTCGATTAAGGACCTTCGAAAGGCCACTATATACTCCGATGCCATTCTGGCAATGCTTCGGGCGCCGATAAAGGATGTCAATGGATTGATAGACCTCGACGAGGATTTCTTGCGCAATCATGAGGGTGTTATTGACTTCTCGAAATACTCTGTTGTTGAAGGAGCGACTCCGAGGAGAATTATGCCGGCCAAGTTTCCTGATCTTACGGTTGCTGAACAGGCAGACGAAGGCAATAGAACTGATAGCTTGAAACTCAGAGCCTCAAAGCTTTGAAATTACGAGTTGTCAAGAATCAACCTATCTTTGAGATAATGCAGTCCATTTTATGCACTTTGTCAAACAAGTTGAAAATAGGATGGCCTTGGTCAATGGATACAGGTATGATTTAGACTTTTTTATATCTCCTCAATTTATCTTGCATTCTCGCTATGGCGAGAACGTACTCGTAAAGCCACACTATCTAATATCAATCTTCTGTCCGATTGGCCTTTCAATACCCCTCGATTCGCTTATCTTTTGAGATACATCTCAGAAGTGGGAGGATCGGCATCATCTCATACCTAAATGCTTGTGTGCGCCTCCGTACCCCCGCAATATAATTGTGGCAACGTTCGAATAACAGAGCTCATGTGGAGAGCCATGAGCTCATAGGACTTCAATGATAAGACAAGTGTCCAAGGTTCAATATCTCCGACCTCTCAGACCAATTACATCTTTCTCCGTTGTATCTAGTGTAGGGGATCTGCTTGATGGAAATTCCCCAGTAGAGTGGAGATTTATACAAGCGACCTCCTTGCTAGCTATTTATTCTAAATGATTATCGGGCCATTTCGAAGAGGAGAGGGTTGAGACAGCCTTGTGTTTCGAAAGTACCGGTACTTGAGTAGTGCACGTTATATCGTTAGTAGTACTTGCTAGTGCAACGGTGCCGGTAACTCCATTCTATTCGTTCTGACCCAAACCTCCGTCTTTTGTTTCTTGGGTGTGGTACAGATGCACGAGCAGGGTCTCATGTTGCCTATCAATTACCTTCCTCGGTTGTATTCAATCGGGCTTCCGATATCGTTCCTTTGAATTCTGGTCAGTCCTGATTGGACCTTTTCGTGCATTTTTGTTATGGTTTTGCTTATCAGGAGAGGCGGAAGTCTGCAAGCTCAAAACATGAAAATATTACCTTCGGCAAACTGATATCAGTCCTAGATCGAGTACTTAGAGTGGACCATGATGGGGTCATGGTAAAGACTATAATGGTTTGTTTAGGATAAGTACATAAGGATATCTCAATTTCTCTGATTGTGGCTTTATCCCCACGCTTGATTCATTCCATTATTTTCTCCTACCATGGCTACTGATGTAATTGCACCTTCCTTGCCACAGGGGGCGGGCTATGGGGTTGTTGTTGGGATTGGGGTACGTGATAAGATGTCTTCCTAAACCGTGTGTTATCTAACCTGTGTAGTTCTTCTTTGCTATTCTCATGGCTGGAATTTCGCATGTTCAAGTAAGTATCACCAAGCCAAATCAAAAACCAGTCCCCTTGCTGAATCGGGTTGAAGAATCGATACACCAAATACTCCACAAAAGGAAGCGAAGAGTTCAACACTGCTAGTCGAAGTGTGAAATCTGGATTGATCGCATCGGGTATTGTTTCTGCATGGACATGGGCTGCTACACTTCTGCAGAGTTGTACTGTCGCATATTCTTATGGCATTTCTGGTCCTTTCTGGGTAAGTAGCCTGCCCTCATCACTCATACACAAACTAACAATGCTCAGTGTTAGTTCTACCCATTCCGAAATCCTATTCTGTACTAACACATTTAGATGCCGCTGGGGCAACCGTACAAATTTTCATGTTCGCTATCCTTGCTTGCAAGGTCAAGCAAAACGCACCTCGCTGTCACACCTTTTTAGAAATCATACAGAGACGATATGGAACAACCGCGCATATCATCTTCATTTGCTTTGCCTTACTTTGCAATATTTTGGTTGCTAGTCAATTGCTACTCGGTGGCAGTGCTGTCGTCACTGCCCTTACTGGCATGAATGTTTATGCTGCTATCTTTCTGATCCCACTTGGAGTTTGCGTTTATGTGGTATTGGGTGGTTTGAGAGCCACGTTTTTGTGTAAGTCAATTCAAGAGGCCCGCATTCGATGACGAGAACTGATGAAAAAAACTTGCTAGGCGATTATACCCACACGTTCATTGTCATGATTATCATCTTGTATTTTATGTTTAGTGTGTACACCTCCAACCATCTTATCGGTTCTCCGGAGAGAATGTTTGAACTCCTCCGCGAAGCAGCAAAACTCCGACCAGTGGAGGGGAATCAAGATGGCTCGTACCTAACCTTGAAATCCAACTTTGGACTTATCTTCGGTGTTATCCAACTCTGTTCTGGAATGGGAACAGTTTTCCTCGACCAAGGTTATTGGCAAAGAGCAATTGCGTCCCGTCCTACAACCGCAGTACGGGCGTATATCTTAGGAGGCATGGCTTGGTTCGCCATTCCCTTTGGTTTTGCCACGACACTTGGTCTCGCAGCTGTTGCGCTTACCGATAATCCTGCCTACCCGACATATCCCAACCCGATGAGTTCCTCTCAAATATCATCCGGACTCTCCGCACCATTCGCAGCAGTGGCTCTCCTCGGAAACCACGGTGCTATTGCCTTGCTTTTAACCCTCTTCATGGCAGTAACATCCTCCTCGTCCAGTGAACTCATTGCCGTCTCCTCCATCCTAACTTTCGACATTTACAAAATGTACATCCGCCCCCAAGCCACCCCCGCTCAACTCATCGCCATTTCACATTACATGATTATGTTCTTCGGTGTCGTGATGGCAGTCTTCGCCTGCATTTGGAATGCAATTGGCATTGATCTCGGCTGGCTATTCCTCACAATGGGTCTCCTCATCGGCGGTGCAGTCTTTCCAGCCGCCTTTTCAGTCACTTGGAAGAAACAGAGCAAGTACGGTGCTATCGCAGGTTGTTTGGGAGGCTTAGCGTCTGGTCTCACGGCTTGGTTGGTCACTGCTAAGGTTTATTACGGGGAGTTGACGATCGCTACTACTGCTGGGAACTACCCTACTCTCGCGGGAAACCTGGGAGCGGTGTTGATGGGACTTATTATCACCGTATGTGTTTCTTACGCTAAACCAGATGATTTTGATTGGGAAATCACTCGAGGAATTAATGCTGTAGTTTGTGAGGAAGGAGAATTCCCTGGTGAGCTGGGTGCGGAGATGACACCCAATCCTGATAGGGTTCTAGGAGATATGGAGAAGAAGGATCTCGATGATGCGGGGATTGATCATGGGCAGGGACAAATCATCATTGAGGAAGAGAGAGAGGATAATGAGGATAAAGCCATCATGGAGGATCCGAAATTACTGAATGGGGCTTTCAGGCTTGCGGTTATTGCCGCCGTTATCCTCACACTTATTATGGAGTTTGTGCTACCCTTCTTATTTCCCCTTCTTCCTAATCCGCCCCCTTACTCTTCACTTCGATTCTCCTCAATCAGACTAATCAAACGACTCCAGCATTATAATACCTATCCCGATGTTCCTCTCGCATTATATCTTCAGCCAAGGTTTCTTCCTGGGTTGGATCATTATCAGCTTCATCTGGGTGTTCTTTGCACTGGGTACTTGTGCTATTCTTCCTCTGTGGGAAGCGAAGGGTTTCTTTCTCGAATTTTGGGGCGCGGTTAGAGGGAGGTAGACAACAGTAGCATACGTTAATGGAGGTTCGGAACTCGAGTTTTTTAAAACACAGAGAATGTGACAGTAGTAACGCTTAGATGGTTAGATTTATTCTTCAGTAGAGATACCTATGTGTTATTCATTTGAGTTCAGTAGTTTGTATGGGTTCAGGCCTCTCATTGCTTCATGTAGGTTCAATGAATACCAATCAGTTCGTCACTTTCAAGTTACACTTTGGTGTGCATTTGAATCTATGTACCTTTTTAAAAAGAATCCTCCTGCGATGGACAATAGAGGTGGCAGCAACCACTAATTTGATGCCTGAGGACCTTACTCTTATCTCTCTAGGGTATTCTAGCATAATTATCACATGTTCTTGGGCCAGAATATTAGGGGATTGTTAAAACAAGTTTGCCTATTTCGGACATGTTAGATTTGCTTTGATGCTCTAACATTACGATAAATCGTGGTATACTTAAACAACAGAAACATTTTATTATTTAACTATCCCGGGGAGGCTTAAACGGATTAACATTGCTTTTAATTTTGTTAGGCTAATGAGCTCTAAAGCAAAAATACCTCGACTCACTTCAGCCACCTAAATGACATACACCAAAATGGATGGCCATTGCTAGTTCACAATTTGAGGGCTTGTCTCTTGGGAAAGGTAGCCTCCCAGGCACTCATAAGTTGGACAAGGAGAGCTTCTTCACCCGCTGTAGCGATGGCAATAAGTCCAAAAGGACGACCGTTTCGTTTATAGTAAGACAAGGGGAGGGTAACGCAAGGATATCCTAAGTAAACTTGTAAGTAGAAAGAAACATATAAAAGGAGTGTTTTGCTTACCAGACCCAGTCACAATTGCGTCAAGTCTACTGTCACAGGGCCCAATAACCACATTGATGTCGTTTTCCCAGAGTGTATGATCGACTCCTCTATCACGGGCTATGCCGCGCATTTTCTGGAGTGCTGCTTCCGATTCTTCTTTAGTCCATCCTTTGGCTTCAAGAGCTGACTCAAGATAAGCCTGGTTCGAGTAGTCTAGTACCAATAATTAGATCTGCACCGAATAGAATAGTACGGGTTGGAATACCAGGAGGAAGTTCAGCAAGAGAGTAACGTCGATTGAATTCAACAATTTCCTTCATGGTCCGCACAGGAGAGATTTCCAGGTCCGCGAGGTAGTCATCAATGTTCTGCTGAATGTTGTTGACTATGCCAAGGTCAGCTTCTCTGTGGAATGCCTCTTACGCATAATGCCACCCATCGGATTTGGTCCGTCTGCGTCAAACTCTTCGATCCCGATCAGGGAAACTGAATGCTTGATCACAACACCCAGTGCTTTTAGTTTCTCGTATGCCGCCCCAATCTCCCCTCGCTTGATTTCAATATTAATACATTGGTCTTAAGAATGTTTTTGAGGGCACGTGACTAACCTGTTGTTTCACAAAGGCATCCTCATAAGCAGCTTGAGAAGTTGACATCGGCCAAGAAACACTATCAACAGCACCAATTCTGATACCATCCCAACTGGCATTTGCAACAGCCGCATAGTTTTTCGAGCCTTTGCCTATCATGGCCTGAAGAAGGTAGGCAAAGTCCAACGCAGTCTTTGCCATCGGGCCAGCTGAATCAAAATAGCTGCATGCAGGCATGATGCCCTCTGATGGAATAAGACCCAGAGTTGGCTTCATCGTAAACAAAGCAGCCCTGTTTGCAGGCATAGAGAGAATACCGGACGTTTCCGTTCCCACAAAAATCAAGGCAAACCCTGCCGCTACAGAGATTGCAGATCCAGAGGATGATCCGCCGGGGTGTTGTTGGGCGTCAGTAATCAGTATCTGAGGGTACTTCACAGGATGTTTGAAGAACTTACACCGTGTCCACCAATTTTGTCATTCGGGTCGAGGCCACCTTCAACATATGGATTTTGACCTTGACCACCAAAAGCTGACCAGCCACACCAAGCTTGTCTCCCCTGGGGAGAAAGGTTAGTCATTTTATATTCCATGGAGTTCAGGGTTGCTGCACGAGCTTTCGCATACCTGAACCAGGCTAATTCCTAAGAAGAAACAATTAGTCAACTAATTTATACAACGATATACCATTAAGCCTTACGGATAGGTTAGCCTTTCCGATGACGATCGCGCCAGCGTCTAGAAGCTTAATTCCAATCAGTAGCATTCCGAGAAAATGAAAGATACCATACGTTTTCGACCACAGCGGCATTTGCTTTTGGTTTCGTGTGTAGAAGAGCGAATGAACCGCCAGTAGTGCCCATTCCCAAAGATGGGTGAGTATTTATATTGTCCTTTCATCATCAGCTTGGAGCACGAGTAGCATATGTAATTCAACTCACCTTGACCAACACTGGAACTCCATGCAACGGACCCCTCGTCTGACCCTCCTTCCGCTCTTGGTCTAGAGCTCGGGCGGCTGCAAACAGAATCTCTGTGGGTGCTGTTTGGATGACGCTACGGAGCCGCTCATTATGTTTGTTGATCTGATCCAAATATACTTCCACAACTTGAACACTGTCGCAATACCCACTACTCAGGCCGTGCTGAAGTTCGATCAGAGTAGTTTCAAGTGGGTTGATGGTCTTCGCCATGGCTGCAGGATGTAGGAAGTGCAGTGCCTTTGTGAGCATCTCAATATGATAATGAGACGAAAGAAGAGAAACAAAAAAGACTGTTAGAGTCTAGTGCGAAGGTCACGCTATTTGCTTCGTTTTGCTTTCTCGCAGACACGTGCCACCGCTAGCTTGGTAGCCTGTTCCGCTCTTCACTGTTGAAAGATAGACTGCTCACCTGCAGTATTGTTGTTCACTTGCGAGCCAGAGCGAGTTGAATCGCCTCTTTATCACAACCCGTGCCGTCCTACAAATGGGTCGAGACATACTTCAGCTGTAGGACTTATTGAAGTCATGAAGCTTGTGAGTCTCAACTGGCATCCTTCAGCTTCACTTGCTCGTGAAATGTATTTTCACAATTCACTACGTTGTCCAACAGCAGATATGGTTCTCTCGATCTTTTGCATTCTCTTTTGGCTTGGATACGCGATTGGCAAGTCCCGCTCCTGTCTTCAAATTTGTGCCCCTGCTTACAAGGAGATGTCAGAAGAGTCAACTTATCCAGATCTGCTCCGCATCAGTCTTGCCTATATTGCAAGCGGTTTAGATACCAAAAGTTTTACTTCTATAGACCTTACAAATGCGTTCATTGCTCGCATTCACCAAGTGGATTCAGCGTTAAATGCTGTTGTCGAAATCAATCCAGATGCTTTGTATATTGCAAAGCAACATGACTCTGAACGGGAGAAGCACGGTAGACGAGGGTAAGCCGTTAAGCACTATTCCTGTAATATATTTCTAACGTATAAGCTCCAGGCCTCTCCATGGTGTACCGATTTTACTCAAGGATAACCTGGCGACTAGAGATAGCATGAAAACAACAGCAGGTTCCTTGTGCTTGATGAATTCAATACCATTTCGTGAAGCTACAGTTGTGGAACGTCTTCGGAAAGCAGGTGCGGTGATTCTTGGCAAGACGAATGCTTCAGAGTGGCTCAACTTCCGCTCCAAGAAAAGCTCTGATGGCTGGAGCTCACGAGCTGGACAGACTTATGGACCGTATTACCCCAAACAAGATCCTTGTGGAAGTAGCAGTGGCTCAGCCGTGGCCGTAGCTGTTGGAATTTCTCCTTTAGCGATTGGTACCGAGGTCAGCTTTTTTGATACTTCGAGAGTTTTACAATAACCGATTTCTCGAACAGACCGATGGTAGCATTGTCTGCCTTTCAAACAAGAATAATGTTGTGGGTATCAAACCGACGGTTGGCCCGGTGTCTCGTGACTTCATTTTTCCAGGTACTTTTCGACAAGATACTGTGGGCCCTATGGCTCGTACGGTTAAGGATGCTGCAATTCTACTTGGGGTAATCGCTGGCAAGAGCCCCTGGGACAATCACACAGACCGGATTCCGTTTCAAACAATACCAGACTACACGGCTTTATGCAATCCTTCAGCACTTAAAGGCGCTCGAATAGGAATACCACGAAACGTATTCCGAGGGCCTGCTGGTGTTCAAGATGCCTACCAGTCGGCAATTTCGTATTTTGAGTCTGCCGGCGCAATCGTTGTTCGTGACACCGATTTTGAGTCCTTTCATGAATTCTTGAAACTGTATCTCAATAAAGTCACATACCGTGATCTTCGAAGAAGCTACGAGTCATATTTTGCGCAGTTGGTCAAGGATCCCAGGAATCCGAAGAATCTGGAGGATGTGATTAAGTTCATCAAAGAGACTCCTGCTGAAGAGTATCCACAGCGAGACATTGGAGTTTTCGAAGAGGCTCTCAATGCCCCCAAAGAGGACACGATAGAGTACCAGACCATACTAAAAAGGGGCATTGAGCTTGCCGGCAAATCGGGAATCCTTGGTACGCTCGATCACTGGAATCTGGGCGCTGTCATTCTTCCAACTTCATCAGTTGTCGCAACTAGCATGGCAGCTATTGGCGGTTATCCGATAGTGAACGTGCCCATGGGCTATCACCCACCAGGTACCTCCGTTGAATACAATCGTCTCGGAGATCTAGTCAATAATGCCCCCGGCATACCGTATGTTCCTCTTTCTACGGTCTATAAATCAGTCTTGGCTAACTAATTTATGTCTAGAATTGGACTCCAGATCGTGGGGAGACCATTCGATGAGGAAAGGCTTATAAGCTACGCATATGCTTTTGAGCAGATATCGATGATTCGAGACAAGATGCTGCTCAAAGTTCTGCCCAAAACTGAACTCAGCGATGTGATTAAGGAACGCATGATGAATGTCGTCAAGGGCGAGCTTTGATTGCTCTGATTCTGTAAGGGAAATCCATGGGTGATAATTGAAATTACCTAACTCGAGAATCGCTTAGGAACAACGAGGTTTTTTTTAAGACCGCGGAAGTATTTTGTACCAAGAACCTGCTCTACTATAGCCACTCCTCTCTAATACTAGCATAGAAAATATGGAGTTCAGTGTTCCTCCCTCAGCTGTTGGAAAATGTATAGTGAAAGTCATACAGCGCTTTCTGAATTTCCAAAAATATTAACAACGAACACTATAAACGCTTCTGCGAAACCTGTATTTAACACTGGAAGAATTATAGTGATAATATATAATATTTTGTCGTTCTCTCATTCCCTGACGCCAGGGAAGTGAAAGTCATAGAAGTTGACGCCATCAGTGCAAACACTAGTGACATCTTCTGGGTCGGATGTTTTTGGGGACCTATTGCTGTCGCAATATGCGTACATCTTGACCGTCAGGACTCTAAGTATTAGGTCCAGATAATAGGTTAAATGGTAATTTGGGTTTTAACGAAGCTGAATGTTAGTAGAGGTGAGGATAAATTGGTGGTGTGACGGGGTAACCATGCAAGATTAGGTCAAGCCCTGCCTGGCTTAACGAAGCCGGAGCTACTCTCGAACTTCAAGTTTCAGTTGCCTTAGATTAGGTTAGAGATTGAGTAGAATGTTATTCAATAGAAATAAGAAAAGAAAATGTGTACTCAGGGGAAATTGTACAATTCTTCTAAATCTATCATAGATTCAACCAAATCCGTTTATCTCCAGCAGTATTATCTGTGATTTATCTGGGGGCAAAACCTGACCTGAAAAATACCACCATTCCTTCTCTTTAATATAATTGTCCTAGCTGTCTAGCATAATGATTCTAATTGTCATAACTGTGTGGTAAAATTTTATCCAAATCTCATAGGCTAAGTAGGACAACGTAACTCAATTATCACGAATGTGTAGAAGAATACTATATCAAGGGATCCATCATTGTTTATTCGCTCACCATGGGGATTAAATCGTCTTATTCCGCCAGGGTAACGGGTTCGATTGTCGTAATTGCTTCAAAAAATTGTTTTCTATTGTTCCAAAACGATGTCGGTATACAATTAATCTGATTTTCCTAATTGTGTAGAAGATCGCCAGGGCAGAGTTAAACTATATAAGAGTCTAGATGGACCAAATAAGCTTCTGCTCTTGCTTTTTCCAACATTCCTCTGTTGGATCCCGCTTCCACGACGACCTTTCCACAACCTCCCCCAGTCATTATTCAAGTCTCCTTTCTCTAAATCCAAAGGAGTAGAGAATTTGGCTGCCAAACGCTGTTCTCGAACATCTCTTGCAAGAATTCCTTCCTTCCAAGCCCACCCAGCTATTCTGAACACAAACAACTCCATAATTATTAGGCACACAAAATTCGGCAAATGAAAAGGTAGCAGCACAAGCCAATCTTGCCATCTAAAATCGGACAAAAATATCTGGCTCACAAACATACTGAAAAGCTGACAGCCTGCCATCCACCGCAAAGAGTATCTTTTGAAGTCGTCGAACACTTGCAATTCTTTCGCTTGTGGGTTGGCGAGATAAATGGCTAAGATGTATCGCCTCCTGTAATTTTCCACATCTTCCAAACCCTCATCATCGTAGGGTACTTCGTCTTTTCTGCAATATCGAAATGCGGACCAAGTGATGAAGGATATTCCTTTCGAGGGGTGGTAAGAATTCTCCCTGATGCAGTCCAGCATGCTCGCTCGAGACCATTTCCGTTTTGGGTTCAAGACTTCCGAATATCCGCACCAAAATGCATAAAGGTTTGCGGAAATCCAAACAGCATTTAGAGTGTAATAGTACCGTTTTTCATACAGAAGGTGCCAGTTCCAAGGAGTGAGAGAGAACCATGGATCTTCGTCGGGCTCAAGGATCGAGCACATCAAGAGAAAATACAGGGCCAGGAGGATGTCGACCAAAAAACCCCAGATTGGCCCGGGGGGGGAGATGTCCAGTCCTGTTTCGAAATAAGGGTGAAAATGATACGCTTTGTGCCACCAGTGAGGCTGTCCTTGTCGCTGAGGACGTCGGTTTCCAACGAGGTAGGGATTCATTGTGGAATTTGGTTGGATCATATTGAGAACCGAATATGGGCAGCCGATCAGGTAAGAAGAAAAATTTGAAG
This sequence comes from Hymenoscyphus scutula, assembly GCA_001399465.1. Taxonomy (NCBI): domain Eukaryota; kingdom Fungi; phylum Ascomycota; class Leotiomycetes; order Helotiales; family Helotiaceae; genus Hymenoscyphus; species Hymenoscyphus scutula. Next base: position 120,200 of record LKTO01000021.1, read on the forward strand.
TGGTGACACATTTGAGTGGATAATGGAAAACGAAGATATGATGTGATCATAGTTTTAGTATAGTGGCATGCCGATTTTAAGACGACGTATGGGTAAGATCAAGTCCTAGCTCATCAAAGCGACAGCTACCCATCTATTGTCAAAATGATCTGGGAGAGAATTGACCAAAAAAAACCAAACCCTTTCCAAAATCATCATTGATTCCAGCCAAAGCCCGTACCCAGTGGTGCTATCCTCGAAATATTTCTTTCCGAGTATCGCATGGAACACGTGAGCCATTGGCTGTTTTTGTGTGGTCGGACCGTTGTATTGAGGATGAGAATGAAACTAGGGAATGACGTATGAATTTTACTAGATAAGTGCTGCTGCGTGCGCTGCACCGAGATCCTTGAGATGCCGCCGAGCAGTGATCCCAGAATCTCGTTGTGGCAGCAGTATTTCAGGAAATGGCATTGTGCAATATTGGGTAACTCCAGATATTGGTTCTCGATTCTCTAAAACGAATAAGGTCTTTTGGCTGGTACCGCCGCAACAAGTGTACCGCTCCCTCTCTCGAACTCTTCTTTCAAGCTTTCATGAAGCGAGACTGAAAGGATCTGGGTTGGAATACTTTAGGCGTCCTTTTGTGGTTGGCATTTCGTTCCCTTTATGTTCGCCTGGCATACCTCCCCTTCAATGTATCTTTGCCTCTTCCGCGACTTCGGGTTGTCCATTTCATTCTCAGTCTCGCAAATTTGTATAGGAAGTTTGTCATTCCGGTGTCTGATGTGTAATGTCGAGCGACTTTGGGCAGCTTGTGTGTCAGGGTGTTGTGGATTTGTGTGGGTTATTTGTTGATTTGATTTGATTTGATTTGATCCGATCGTTTAACAGTGTAAGATCGGTTGAGTTTGTTAGCTTCGTCGAGGATTTCCAACCGAGTTGTTCGAAAGTTGATTTGGTTTCCATCGACTACTGACCCCCAAGGCGACGCGAACGCCAAACTCATCTTGGAGTACGCTTGCCCCCTCCGTCCGCACCAAACATCCCCCCTCGTTTTCGAAAAAAGGGAGAAGGATTGAAACTTCAGGGGCGAAGACGCGTAAACCCACAAAGACTAACACATTTAACGACTGGTTCTTGGCGAATCAGCGACGTTTCCTCTCATATATAACTTTTTTGGTTTCCAATAAAGCCACCACGGCAGAGAAGCCTCCCCAAAGAAAACACACAATCGACAACCAAGCATTCCAGGCCTCTCCAGACCCCCAGACCCAACCCGCTTTTCCCCACTCTATCCCGCTAATAATGAATATAGCCAAGTTAAGAACGGAGGTGAGTGAGGAGGAAAAGGATCCTGTCAATAGCGCCGAGGTTAGCCTAGTTTAAATTATTGTGCCGGAGTATTTCAGGAAATCACTAATTATTCGAGCCCGACTTGTACAATGTCTTGGGGTTATTTGGAACAAATTGGCGTTTCGATTTCGATATATACATCCTCTAGAAAGGACTCACCAGCTACGTGCCATGACTTGTCGCCCCGAAGAAACTGGTACAACAGTAAACTGGCATCAATAGTCCCCAAGTTGCTAAAAAGAATACAACAAGCGAGGTTGGTGCCAGAAACAGTTGTGCCATACACGATAGTATGGCAGATGCCTAAAGCAAGAAGAATGAGGAAAACGAGAATTCCAAGGTATACGGGCTGGAGTTGGTATCTATCCCGTAGTAAACAATAAAGAACCGACTCCTTTTTAAGGAGTTTCAAATTCCTCTTCAGGTAGCATCTATCGAAGGCAAGGAACATCAAACCAACAACAAGAAAGCCAAGGCAACCCAACCACATCCAAAGAGTCCGTCCAGGGCTGCTCATAGCTGCTATTTTTGGGGGGGTCTTTGTTGCTGTCGCTACAATTGCTGGATTGGGGGTGGTGGTGAGGTGATTTGATGGCGGTGGTGCTGCGTCGATGTCCGAAAACTTGAAAAGAAAAGAAGAAGAAGGAGGAGGAGGGATTCCAAAATACACACAGAGAGAGCTCCTCACACAAACCGGTCCTTCCTCTCGTTGTCGCTGCTCTTTCCTCTACCCACCCCCGGAGCGGCTGGTCGTAACTTCCTCAAGAAAAGCAGACAGACCCAAGACTTCACCTCAATGAGCCAGGTACTCGCCCGAGGTATCTTTTTATTCCAAGAATACAGAATAATCCAAAGGATTGTCCGAGATAGTTGAGGTAATCGGACTTCATTCTCCCAACACTTTGGGATAATTGGTTTGAATTATATATCTCTCCTACAGAGGTGGAATAATGAAGAAGATAGGCTGATACGAGTTAGCATCGAGATCCTCCCATTTCCTCTACCAAATTAAAGCCTTTCGGGGGTTTGCAAAGTGCGAATAAACAATGCCATAAAACCTTGAACAATACTTCATCCCCTCAAATTTTCGGAAAACTACCGTGAATTATCCCAGAAAACTATAATCATGGGCTAAATGCACCAAACTCCAAAAACGACTAAATCGCAAATCTAAATTCGTGAATCGCAAATTACTTCTCCTTATAGAGGCAAAAAATCATGCTTTTTCAAGTAAAATTCCCCCTCTCTACTAAAACTGGATAATTTTACTCTAGTATCTTACTTTCAAGAGACTATAAGAGTTAATTATCCTTACTATCATATCGTAAGGTAGAGTAAGAGAAGGGGAAGTAAACACTTTGGTAGAATATTCCTCCTAGCATAGGCAAGTAGAATTTTGAAGAAGTAAACCTCTACCCTACCCTCTTTTCCTTCCCCTTCTATTATTTATCCTCTTATAAAGATGGAGGAGGGGGACACTATTTAATATAACCCTCTACCCTCTTTAGGAAAAAAGCTGGAAATTAGTAAACGAGAAGTAAATTTCTTCCCTTCTTACTTTTTCGCTCTATTCTTAAATTAATGCTAAGAGAACGAGAATGATAGAGATGTAGAGGATAAAATAGGTAGTAGTTGAAAAGTTAACTGAATCTCAGTACTACCAGGTGTGTCTTACCTTTTGCGACTTACGATTCATGATTTAGTAGTTTTTAGAGTTTACCGTACATTTACTTCAAGATGCTGTAATAAGAAGGCAGGTAATACTCCCTCTCAACTTCCTCCCCTTTTCCGCGCTCAGAAGACGGTTTTTCCCGATTTTATTTATGGAAGTATTTGAAAATGAAAGCATCCTAGACACCCCCTAACAACCGAATCTCCAGTTTTCAAAGACCTATGTCATGGCCAATACCCACCACCTCTTGCTGTCTAGCTAATACTTTTCTAGAACTTGATCACCTGACCAGACAACCCCCCTTTTCTCGTTTAAACCCAAGCCCTTCTCAAAAAAACTTCCATTGTTCGAGGCTAGAGAATTGAATCAAGCACGCTCATTCCAGATCTTCTCAGACACTATTTCTCGATTATCTCACACGACTTTTATCCATTCCAAAGACAAGAATAAATACCAACAAAAGCAGGGATGAAAATAAGCGAGATACAAGCGAGAGATAAAGGGGGAACGGTACAGGAGCCAAGGGTTTAAGTCCTATAAACTCGTTTTAACTCATCAGCACTCTGAAAATGTCTACTAGTATCAATCATTTCTTAATAACTCACGGGCGCGCAAGAAACAGGACTTGAATTCTTGGGCTCTCATTACCTCACCCAAGTACTTTCTTCAACAACATGTGACATGGTAATGCAACATCCCATTTTTCATTCCTCGTAATTAATAGTCCGACACGTTTCATTTGTCTTCCCCTAAATCGAAGGAGTTGAAAAGTTGAACACACAAACAAGGTAAAGCTCTGTCCGTCCAGACAAGCTACAATCATCCCAACACCACCATCCACGAACCCACTTCACAGCCACCACATCCCTTGATCAAATCCTCTCCCCTCCCCTGATTCCCCCGTTTCCCTCCACACTATCAACACGCTCAACAAAAAGCAAAACAAAAACAAAAACTCCAAATACCAATGCACCCCAATCCATCCATCCATATCATCATTTCCTCCAAACGATCAATCAACCCATCCATCCATCCAGCCATCCCAATGCAAAGTCCCACCCCTTTCCATACGACCAAGAAAATGCAACGACAAGACAAGAGCAAATGAAAAAGCTATCCCATCCATCAACTGACAGGCAACTGCCAACTCGACGAAACAACTAAGATTGTACACAAAGAAAGCGTGGCAATTGGTGAAAATAAAACTGCCGCTAGGGAATAACTCCGTTCCACGCAAAAAAGAAAAAGCGAAACAAGAGCAAGGAAAGGTAAAAAAGAAGGGAAGAGAAGAGAAGATCCCCTCTTCAACGCCGCAGAGAAAGAGATACGAGTAGCACAATTGTCGAACGTGATCCCAACTCCAAGAGGTCCCACAAAGACGACGAAACCTCGCGACGAAAAAAGCCATCCAGAAGGATCAGCCAACGCCGGAGAGAAAAAGAGAAGGGTCACGACTTCTTCGAAGCACTCTCCCGCAATAAAAGCAAATCCCTCGCCGCATCCGCGTTCCCCTCCCCCTCCTCACCACCGAGGATTCGCGTCGCACCACCCGCACCAAGTCCCAATCTCGAGCGCGCAGGACTCCCACCATACTCCCCTCGATCCAACTTCGTCGGGGACCCCGCATATCTCGACGGAGGCGAACTTCCAATCACGGAACCACCCAGATATCTTCTACCCTTCTCCACAGCAGCAGCCTTCTCCACAGACGCACCCTGTAATTGTATAGTAGGCACTCTCTCGCGCGCCGTCTGGGGACGCGGGACCGTCGCGGAGGGAACTTGCATTGAGAGACGCGGTGGGATGGGTGAGGAGGAGATGGAGGTGGAGGAGCGGAGTTCGAGGCGGTCTATGGGGACTTCGATTTGGTTGGTTTGGACTTTGTAGGCTGCTAGTTGCAAGCGGAGACGGAGTTTTTTAGATTTCTGAAGACGAGGGGAGAGGGTGGGTTAGTTTCTTTGTTATTTATTGTGCGGGAAGAGGGAGGAGGGAATAGGGAGGGGAGTAACATACCTCTCGAGCTTGTTCCTTAGTTAAAGGCGTGCTGGTTTGGGGTGTGGTGAAACTATTCGGTGCGGTGGGGAGTTGTGGCTGATCTGGTTCTGTCAAGACAGTTTGTTGCGAGTCGTTGAGTGCTGCATGACTTGATCCAAAAGAAGAGACAGGCGAAACCGAAGGCGAAGGCGAAGGTGAGAGAAGTTCATCATTTCCACCATCCTATTTTCCTGTCAGTCCCATCATATACACAAAAAATGACCTTATGAAGAATAAAACACAACCATACCTTAGCATATCTCCCACCACCATATTTCGGTGTCCCTCTTCCCGCAGATTCAGATTCCTCTCCCGTATATCTCTTAACTCTCTTACTAGCACTAATCCCCTCCTCACCCAAGCTTCCAAAACCCCGCTTCTCACTCCCCCCCAAACTCTCAACACTCCCCTCCTTCTCAAACCCCTTCGCCGATCCCGCAGATACACTCTCCTTCCCAGCCATGTTTTCGTAAACGTACGTTCCGTTTGAAGAAGAAGAAGAAGGAAGGTGGTTGTTCTTATTAGTGCGTGGAGAATTTAAATGAACATCCCCCAAAGCGCGACGCGTAGCAGGCGACGATGCCATTTATCCAGCACCACCGAACACAACCAAACACAAACCCCAAAGGACAATCAAGGTGTCCAAAGGCGTTTCAGTTTCGAAAATCGCGTTCCGAACACTGTGGGAAGTCTGTCGCGTGAAACATGTCAGTAAACTATTCCAAAGAGTATATCCATCATTCCAGAACACATGCAACAGAGAAAGAAAGACATACATACCCTGCACCACTAATTCCCAGTCTCCTTTCTCTCTCAAAGAATCTCTCGTAGAAGAAGAAGTTCCTCAAGCACCAATAGTCAATCCCAGGTTCGGAAAGTGTTGTTGTTCAAAAGTCGCGTTGTAAGGTGAGTAGATTCTAAATCGCGTCGGCGTCTGCTGTATCGATAAAATATGGCTACTCCTCGGCTGAACAGGGATTCTCGGTGGCAAAAAGAAAAGGTGGGGGCATCTCACGCTCAAAAGGGAAAGCGGTGTCGGGCCGTATCCAAACAAGAAACCCCTGGTGATCTTCCCGCTCCCGTTACAAGCTCACTCGATCCAACCCTAAAAAGGAAAGAAAAAAGCATTCGCGAAATTCAGTATCAATTTATCTTTATTTTCAACTTAGAAGGTACCCCACTACTTTAATTCTACTACATTATCACCCTTGCTTGATGAAGAAAAATACATACAAAAACACACCTAGCACAAAGTACGACTAACCAGGGCACTCACTAGACACATTACTTATTTCAAATCTCAAGTCTCAAATAGGGCAAAACAATCACAACAACTTCACATAAAAAGCAGCACACTGCGCATCTTCTCTCTCGAAAAAGGAGCTTATATAATATTTCCCCCCACTCCCACCTATTTCAGAATCTTTCTTTCCCTAAGCGGAAAAATCATACATACATAAATATACACAAGGATATGCATATAAAGTGTGAATACGGAACGCCGTCGCTGAAAATATATCATATATAAATATATGGATAAAAGAAATATATAGGAAACCAGGGAAATGTGGAACATCCCAAGAAGAAAAAATGTCCCTCCAATAATCAAAAGGGCAGACAAAATGCAAGAGAAAATCCCAAATAAAGAGAAGGCAAAAGGAGTATCAAAGAAAAGACATCATGCTTGCCCTATTAAAAAAACTGCCCCCCAGCACAACTATCCCCCCCAATCCAAGAACGCCGTACATGCTTTTCCATGGTATATCGTCGTCAAAACTCTTACCCCCACCCCCCTCCCCCCGCTCCCAACCGGAAAAAGAATTTCCTCCCTTTTCCGTCCTAAGATTAACGCCCTTGAAAACAAAAACCCACTCTCCAAGGCAAGAATATCCAGGAAAAAATAAAAAGAAATTATGTAGAGAAGGCCTAATTGGCATCCATCGAGTAAAGGGAGGTATCAAAAGCAAACGGTTTATCGAAAGCGGACGGATCCACGACGTCGTCCCACTGAAAGTTGAGAGCTGGCTGCTGCTCATCGAACATCATCACGTCCTCTTCTTTGTTCATGCCGAAATTGTTCATATCAAAGAAGGTATCGGTTTCGCTGGGTCCAAATGGCATCCACTTGTCGTCAAACAGGTCGATGCTAATATCGAGGTTAACACCGTCAGATATATCACTGTTTGGCTCCGATACACCATCTTTACTCGATTCCGGTGTGTCGTTTGGAGTTATCGAGCTGTAGACACTCATGTCTGAAATTGCACCTCCTGCTCCACTCTCAAAGGTCTGGAAAGCCTGGAAGAGGTCGTTCGGGTCAATGGTCGTATTGGCCCACGGGTCCTCAACAGCTACTTCCTGTTGAGGCAGACCTGCGCGTTTAGCTTGGTCTTGGCCAGAAGCCGTTTTGGCAGAATCCTTGGAAGGCGTTGCTTTCGATGGGGTACCAGGTCGTGCACCAGGAGCGCTGGGGTGACGGGTCATGGATATCTGTCGGTTCATCGGAGTTGCAGCAGCAGCAGGTGTATTTGGGGCCTTCATATTTGGAGTCTGGCCTTGTTTAGAGCCAGAGGAGACCATCTTAGGAGCAGGCGCTGGAGCTGGTTGCTCTTGAGGCATGACCTGTTTCTTAGCACGGCCTTGAGAATCCAAGCCAAGCAAAGATGCCAGATTTTGTTGGGCATATTGCGTAGGATCACTCAGAGGCTTGACATGCTCTTCCTCCGTGTGAGCTTTCAATTCCTCTTCAGTCTCGAACCCAACATTATGCCTGTCACAATCCGTCTCCTTGCAACACAGAGTTGGCCTAGTCTGCATCCTAGGCTTGGCTGGTTGTTTCGGAGAGGGTGCTTTGCCTACCTGTGGCGAAGAATTGGAGCCCGGTGTGGCTTGACCATGGTTTTGCCTTTGCTTCTTGCGAGCAGGAGGAAGATGCAAATTCTCCTGTGTGAGTGTATGGTTTCCACTGTACTTGGGAACTCCATCCGGCGGCGGAGACTTTGCGCCGAATTGAAATGGCGGCTGTGAAGAAGTAGGTGCGGCTGGGGCATGAGAGGAACGGCTACCTGTTCGTTGGTGAAGCTTGCTCAGCTGTTGCTGTTGCTCCTGAAGATTTGCTGCATTTAATGGCACAGTTGGTACTGGAGCAGGTTGATTAGTTTGCGTAGCAGTTTGCGTCGGACCAGGTTGGTTGCCCTGCGGTCCCCCTTTGGTCTTGTTGAGCATATTGGGATATCTTGTACTCAAGTCATTGACCATCCCGTTTAGCACATTGCGAGCAACATCTATCTCCGTGAGGTCGATCGATAGATTCTCCTTGGGATTCCTCATTTGTTCATCGTTGAACTGCTTGGCCAACCGGTTTTTCTGATTATGGTTAGTATATTAACGATGGAAGGGGATAGGTTGTCACTCACAAGAGCGCAGAATGTCCTTGCTCTTTCGTCATCCTTGGTGATTTGGTACCATCGTGTCAAAGCCTTGCTCATGTTGTTAAGGGGCTGTAACAGTTGGGACCGCAGCTGTGCCGTTACTTGGTTTTTCTGTTCAGCCGTCATTGGAATTACAATATATGGCTCATTTTTAGCCTTTTCATCCTCTTCGCGCATGATGGTGTTGAGTCGAGCACTGCCTTGAGCTAAGCGCATGTTCATCTCATATCTCTTGCGAGCTTCGGGGTCTAATGCAGCCACTTGTGCAGGCGTCATAGGAGGACGTGGTTGTTGGCCCACTTGCTGTGATGCAGGACCTTGACTTTGTGCAGCCGGCCGTGGAGGTTGTTGAATATTTGGATTTGGAACTTCAATCACATCATCACTTTGAGCACGCTTCAGATTGTTCTTGGGTACTTGAGCAGGGGATGAACTTGGTGGAGCATTGCGCACCGCATTGGGTGCTGTCCGGGCCGCACGATTGGCGTTTTGGGCATTTGCAGCTTCTGCATTTGGCGGTGCTGGTTTTGCTTGCTGTGCTTGTGGTTGAGGAGGTTGATTTGGAGCTCTCGCATTTGGTGGTGGTTGTCCTTGTCGAGATTGGTTCATTAAATTGATTTGATTTCCCATTGTAGCATTGTGCATCTGGGACTGATGTTGCTGCCGTGCAAGAGCTTGCTGTCTAATGAGGAATATTCGGATTTGATCATCACTGGCCGCAGCCATCTTTCCGCTCGGGTGGTTTCGCGCATTTATGATTTCTTGCTGCGTAGGTTGGCGAATCGGTGTGCCCGTGGGGGGTACCATATTGGGCACCACAGGGGCATTCCCCATGCCCGGCGGCAGTGAAGTCATCGGATTCTGATTTTGTTGTAACCCGCCCGGTGCTCCTCCACCAGCTTGTTGGAGGTGTTTGCTACGCACGATTGACTGCCAATGTATCTTTTGAAGCTGCTTTATGCTATCCTGAGTCTCGCTACCCATGTTTGGGTTTTGTTGTGCCCATATCTTCAACTGTCCCCACTTCTTAATTTCAGGTGGAACATTTCGAGGGAAGCTGCCATGGTTCTGGAAATTGATAGGGAATTCCATCGTATCCATCTGCCGGATGACTTGCATTTCCGCCTGCTGTTGACTTATTGCCATCCCAGGGCGCTGCTGTTGGCCTGACATCTGCATCATCTGATTTTGAAGCATGACTTGTTGTTGTTGTTGTTGTGTCATTGCATTTTGCATAGGTTGGTTCGGTCTCTGGGCAAACTGATTCATTGTATTTTGGCCGTTGAATTGCTGCCCTGGCATCTGTTGGCCCGGGTGCATTGGACCATTGCCTTGGTTTCCCATCTGGGGTCTTCCCGTACTCATACCCCGCTGCTCATTCCATTTGGCCAAAATTTCGGTCAACTTGTCGGGTGGCAGCGCTGCCACCTTTTGTCGTTGCTCATTATTCATGCCCTGGAACATCGGGTGGCTCAGTCGAGGATCGCCCATTAGTCTTTGCTGTGGGTTGCCTTGATTGAACTGTGGATTGCCAAATTGCGGGGTTGGATTCGACTGTGGGACCTCGGGATGGCTCATCTGGGATGGTGGTCTGATGGGAGCATTCAACGTTGGCATTGCCGGACTCTGTTGTGGAGGCATGGGCCCGTTACCCATAACATCGCGCTGCCCTTGAAGGTTCCCTTGAAGATTTATCCGCTCTTGTTGTTTCATTTGGGCCTCAGCTTGTTGCCGCTGTTGAGCGTTCAATCGCTGTTGCTGCTGCTGCAATTGTTGGGCACTCAGAAGCTGGGCTCGTTGTTGATTAGGATTAGCCATTCCCTGCTGGGTATTCATACCCATCTGCCCTACCATCCCTCCTGGTTGAGGTGTGGCATTCCGTTGGGCATCACCGGTTGCGGGAACTACAACTTGGCCTTCTCCGGCCGCAATGACACCTTGCTGTTGTTGAGCATTGATGTTATCCATATTTCCCATGAAATTCGTAAACTGGGTGCCATTTCCTCCCATCGCCCCAGGGGGTTGAGGCTGACCATTGAGATTCGGGTTTCCTGAGCGCTGCTGTTGCATTGGAGGTGCTATATTTGGCATGTTTGGATTTTGTTGTGACATGGCAAGCATGCGTGCCTGTTTATCTGCTCGAATCCGTGCCATGGCTTGCTGGCGGTAGTACATGACGAGAGGCTCGTGTCCCCGCATCTGAAAATCGTTCACCTGTTGAGGGGTCATGTTACTGACCAACCGATGTCGCAGCTGGTTCTTCTCCTCCACTGGAGCTTGACTCATCAGACGATTCGCTAGTTCCCCGCACAGCTGCATTTCTTGAGGTGTCAAAGTTATCTGATTTGCTCCTGGACGGTTCATGTTATTTTGTTGGAATTGTTGCTGTTGATTTTGAATCATATTTTGAGGCATGCCTCCATTCCCCATCCCCATAGGCGTTTGTTGTGGCTGCTGGCCTGGGAGAGGAGATGCCTGCATCTGATGTTGGAGATGTTGGAATCCTTGCTGGGTTGGCTGTTGGGGCATTGATCGCGGAGGTTGCCCTTGCATGCCATTTTGGTTCATCATCATTTGCTGCTGAGCCTGTTGTTGAGCTTGTGTCTGAGCTTGTTGGTTAATGTTATGTTGGAGGCCAGCTTGGTTTTGATTCCTCCTCTCGAGTAACAACGCCAGTTTCTGGTCAACTTGTTGTCGGTAGTGTGCCTGGTAATGTTAGCGGATTATGAAGGAGTCACGTCAGACGGAACGATCTACCTTATCGGTGGATGTCTCATAGATTTCCTTTTCAAACTTGATTCCGATTTCAATCATCTTATTCAACGGTGGGGCGTTGGCCTGATTTTGGCTTGCCAGTCGAAGATTCCCAATGCTGCTCCTCCGTCAATATTGTTCTGATATCCCAAAAAACTTCGTCCGAAAACTTACATGTTAAAGATCAAACCAATACGTTCTTGGACCAGCACCTGAGTTTGCCAGCCCGTGATCGGTCCAGTTTGTGCCGTGACGGTCTGAAATATCAATTGTTGAATCTGCTGGGTAGCGTTTGGAGGCCCTTGGCCCGGACGTTGTTGCGGCGGCCTTTGCTGTTGCTGCATCATTTGGCCAGGGCCACCGCCCATGTGAGGTTGAAAGTTTTGTGCCATTTTGAGACCGGATGTGACCTCGCCACGCTCCTACAATGAGGATCTCCGACTCGAAGGTTCTGGTACAGGTCCACGACCTGACCGTAACCACTGTTGTTGAATGTTGGAGAGTGCAGACGTTTCGTCGTCGTGCAGTCTTTGTGTAGAGATGTCGAGGGGGGGGGAATTCAAAAGTACCCGACGGAAGATAGAATGGAAGTCGTCCCTCTGGTATTTACTATCGGCGGCCAGCCGGTGGTGGGCTGCACGTTGCCTTGAGATGATCTATGATCTCCACATAGAGCTAGTCCCTGTGTTGCGCGAAAGGGTCGTATTGGCGCAGGTTGACTCGTTTGTTGCGATGCCGTCGGAACTGGGGGACGTTTTGGTTCGAGGGGAGGTTGCGCGAGTGCGAGGGTGGTGGAGGAGAGCAGCAGGCGTGAGGTTGAGGGTGGAGGAGGTTGTGAGTATTTGTCTGGTCGAAGGATGAGGCTTATGAGGTGGTATTGGCAGTGGTAATCGTGTGGGCGCGGGCGACCAACATTTAGTTTTCTTCTGGCGGGCGAAGGAATCACCACGATTGTGACGGCGACGACAACGACGTCGAGGAGGAGGGATTGGGGTTTGTTTTCGGGGTCTCGAAGGGAACGGATGGTGTTGATCGAGGCTCCAAGCAACAGATGAAGTGATGCGAGTCTTCTTTCGGGGGGGGTGGGTGGAGGGCAGGCCAGGGTGAAGGGGAGTCCAAGCGTGTAGAGAAGTCTCAAACCAACAGGGTGTCGCAACTAGGACGGACCAGAACCGCGAAAGGCTAGAGTAACGATTCAGACGAACTTTGGATTGCAGGCCGTAACGAGAGAAGTGTGAGAAGGGTAGGTGGTGTAGGGAGTGTTGGCGAATAATGAAGCTATCGTGAATGGTAGCCGTCGTCGTCTCTTCTTCCTCTTCACTGCTCACTTTCCTTCTGCCAGGCACGAAGCTGTAGATGAGATGGAGGTTGATGTGAGGTGGGTGCAGGTGGGTGATGGGCAGGGCGCTCGTAGTGGATTTCTGAGGCGCTAGGTAGGTTGGCGAGGTGGGCTCTTCCTGGTCCTGGCTGGTCCTGGCTGGGTCCTGGCTCGTCCCTTTTTACGCTACTTGCTACGCACCTTCGGCAGGCAAAGAGGATCCCAGCCCGTCGACCTTTTATTGGTTGCAAAGTACAGGCTGTGTGGCCCAAGAATAAATAGCAGATTTGGGAAGGAGATTAGAAGAAGATTGGAAGAATAATAATTGGAACTTTCACTGGGTGTTCTGCTACCCACCTACAGTTCTTTACATCTCAAGGAGAGAAAGAAGTACCAGGCATCCACCTAGTCCCACTTAGTAGCTGTTCTAGTCACAAGAGCCGAGTCCAGCAACCTCAACATCACGGGTAATGACCACAGGAGTAGGTAAGAAGGCATCTGCAGACTATCTCTTAACATCCGAGGGGCAAATAGAGAGGATCAAAGAGGAGGGCTCTCGTCGGAGCCTGAGTCTCGAATACAAGACTTTGTACCTCCAACTGCCATCGGCCAGCCAAAGTGGCTAGGCTAGGCAGGAAAGGGAGTGAACGGTTGAAATGAACATTTCGGATGTTGGAGGAGGTTTTCTGTTTTCGGTCCACTCCACTCCCTCCACTCCATCCACTCACTCCCACCTGCAATCCCCCCCCCCCCCCCCCCAAAGCCTTCTCTCTACCACTGCTGAACGAAGCGGTGCGCAACTGCTCAGCTTTCCAGCTTCACCTGTGTCAGATATCTCCTTCATCCTCAATCACGCTAAGCGACTGCGAATGAGGCAACCAACTGCTGTTGCTCACCCCCCCTACTCGCCTTCGAGCTTTGGGGCTGCCCATCCATCTCCGACCCTTGATTTGATGAGGGGACAAGCTGATGACTCTATGGAGCAGCAGAAAAAAACGTCTTCGCCACCGCAGATGACCACGTTGAGTATAGGTGGTCCTCCAGGCACGGTGTGAGATCTGGGGCGAGGGAGGACTTCTCAAGTACTTCTTCCTGTCATCGGGCGAGGGGTCAGTCATTTCTAGTTTCGACGCAGCAAGCGGTATGCTCCAACGTGCGAAAGTCCAGTACGGACAGCACAGTATAGTATCAACCCGTCTTTCTAGGGCTCCTTTCCTGCTTTCTGCATCACTTCATCATAAAGGTTACTTCGGTTACTTCCACCCTCCTCATCGAGAAGTTCCGTCGACCACGGCGCGGTGTGGTGATGATAGTGGCACTTGGTGATACCCTAAAGGACCAAAAAGACCCCGTCCCCGTCGAACCCTTCAGAATCCGCGAGCGGTGGTGGAAAGATGATCCTCCCCCCCCTTCCAACTCCCTGCAGCTGCTGGATGATCGACCACTGTCACCGTCTCCCCTACTTGTACCCGCCAATAGAGCAGCAGCATATGTCAAGGATTAATGCTGGGCACTTGGTCGTACAGTATCAAAAACCTAGAGACCAAAACTCGAGAAGCAAACTTTCAAACGCCCATCGACATGTCCATCGCCATCAGCTCGATGGGAAGAGAGAGGAGAGAATAGAGAAGAGAAAGCAAGAGAACATAAAATCCACAATTAAAGGAGGAAAACAATGGCGCCCAAAAGAAATCCATGTGCACTTGCCCGTTCGGACGAGGACTTCGGAATCCATTCCGGTGTGACCTGCCGTCCTGTCACGGGTGGTTGGTGGTGGGTTTACGGAGGTTATGTAGGTAGGGACCAAAAATTTACGACTGGGAAGAATAGCGACGATCTTCAGTATCAATTCTCGACAACCCGACAACTGCAAAAATCCTAACCAACTCAACAAATCTTCTATCGCGCAAACATAGAAACAATAAAGCCTTCTCTTCCATTCTTCAGCACATTTCCTCTTCCCTCCTGCCTTCTTTTTTTCTTTTTCCCTTTTTTGCTTTTTCCTTCCTTCCTTCCCGAATGATGTGGTTCCAATCAGCTGCGTGCATGGGCCATAAGCCATGGGGCAGCCTGCCCCGGCGAAGGGTTTGGCGCAGTGGCGGCGCGCAGCAGGTGCCGGCAAGGACGATGGGCGGCGAGGTGGGGGAGCCCAAGATTTTCTCCATTTAGATGGAAGGCTTTTAGGAGGCCGTACAGATACAGTGACATTATTTCAAAAACAGAGAAATTGATAATAATATATCTCAGTAAACAAATAAAAAGGCGCGACCTCAAGAAATCTGGAAATATTTCTTTATTCTCAAGTTCATCCTCACCTCGTCCACTTTTCCTTCCCGTCTCTTGGATAGAGGGGCTCGATTCGATGGAGATGTGCTAAATCGCGGCTCCGATCTCAGGTACAGCTGTACCGGTACCGTACCGAAGCTAGCTCAAGCAGGTGATGACCACCACTAATGCCCGCCTTTTCAGCTCCCTGTACCTAGGGAGAATCTAGTCACGTGTATCCCCTCCCATCAATGTCAACACCTCAACAATCCCAACAAATAATTTCACAACAGCTAAGTATAACAGCTAACTGGCAACCTACAGTACCCACAACACCCCTTCCTCCCTCGCACGCAATCCGAAGTAAAAACGAAAAGTCGAACTGTCGAAAATCTCCAACATGAGACTCTACCCGTTTCCATCCCCACCAGGGATACCATCTCCCCCTCCCAGCTCCCGGACCGAAAGAAACCTAAAAAAGTACGCTTAACCTTATGATACTACACGATGCGATGAAATCCCCTTCCCCCCTTCGCTATGATGATAATGTCCTCGTAAAATCTCAAAATCTCAAAAATCCCGGATTATATCCTCCCCGAAGAACGTAGTATCGCTCGCTTGTTACCTTTACAGACGTAGTAGTAGTAGTTATAAGAATAAAAATAACAAACCATACGTGTATCAAATCCTTCCTCCCCCGGATTCCCGTCGTTCAAACAGGAGAACCCCCTTTTTGATGGATATTGGAGACGAGGTGATCTTTCAGGGGTGGGTTTTTGAATCTGAATGATACTTTGTTTTATTGAGGGAGCCTTGTTTAGAAAATGTATCTTTGAATATTTCTTGGGATGGGGATTTTCTGGGATAGGGATTTTCGGATGGTGCTTTGGACCGCGCCACCGGACCTTCTTTTTGGTGGTACGGACGGGAGCCTGGGGTCTTTTTGGTACGGTGGGATTTTTTGGTGGGTGGTATGGGGTTTTTATTGTATCTAGCGATTTGATTATCTAGGGATAGCTTGAGTGTGATTTTCTTTAGTGGTGAAATATGCTCTGGAGGTTTTTTTGTCGGATTCTTTTCTTGTTATAGATAGATAGATAGATAGATAAATAAATAATAATACAATAGGTCATAAAAACGAGATTTCCATAAGAGAGGGCTTGACTTACCTAGTAAAAACAAACAACATGAGTAACGTACAGTATTATTTCTCTTCCATCTTCTCCTTCTCCATCACATGCCCTCCCCTCTCCATCCCCATCTCCATCCCCATCTCCCCATCTCATCACACGCACAACCGCCCAACCGCCAACCGCCAACATAAGCGCGCGAGACGCCTACCAATCACATATCCAGAATCCCCCTCACCCCCAACACCACCCCCTACACCTGCATCCGCCATCAGAGAGAAAAAATTACGGGCGCACCGTTACCGTGGACGCATCACTTTACCTAAATTTCCAAGGAAAAAGGCGTCTCGAAAAAACGGCAAACGCAAAACGTAAAATGAAAAACGCAAAACGCAAAACTCAAATCTCAACACACAAGACTACCCAAGAAACTGTGCCGCGCACCTTCTCAGCCTTACCCGCTTACATCCAATAGACGAATGGTAAATGATCTCGCTTCCGTATAAGTACTGGTATCGCGGTATCGCGGTATCTTGTCGTCGGGGAAGTGGAAAGGGAAGGAGGGAGGGTCAGTAAGCACCGAGATGGATGGGGATGCGGATGAGTTGCGGAAGGGTCGGGTTGCGGATGAGTTGCGGATGAGTTGCGGATGGGTTGAGGATGGGTGGGTTGAGGAGTAAGGAGTAAGCTGACGCGATTAGTAATGGGATGGGATGGGATGGGATGGGATGGGATGGGATTAATGGGATGAGATGTGTGGGTTTACGGGTGGGATGAGGTGCGTGGATTTACGAGGTACGAGGTACGAGTGGGGAGGAGGAGGTGGAGGTGGAGGTTCTAGAATTATAGGTTTTGTTGTTTTTCTTGTTTCTTTTTACGAGGTTGTTGTATAGTAGTCTGGATGTATTGGAAAGTCGGAGTTAGGTAATTGAAGGCACTGATTTGTGAATCGTAAATCGTACAGTCGTAAATCGTTAATGATAAGTGTTGCTTATTAATGAAAAAAGGATTTTGTGAGTTGGAATCTCTTCCTCTTTACTTTTTTATTTAGGATAATGATATATAGTACTCTTTCCTCGTAAGAAGGCTCTGGCTACTTTACGAGAAAGAGAAGTAACTTATAATGGGAGAGAATAAAATAGGTATTATATGTAAGTAGGCATTATAAAGAGTATTACCTGTTTCTTTCTGTTATATTATATAATTAGACTCAGTATTTGCTTAGAGTAAGATTGTTAGTATAACTTAGAGTAGTTTTAGTTCCATTTACATGGTTATAGGAAGGGGGTATTCAGAGTCTTAATAATCGGTTGTCTTCTCAAAGTGTAGCTAATTCATCATCTTCCCTCTGGAATTTCTGGGAGTTTCAGACAGCTTACCTTACTTTCAACGTTGTAAATACCCCTCGTCGCAGTCTTTTTTTGAGAAGGGGGTTTAGTCATTTGAACATTTATATATGAGAGAGTGATGATTTAGAGAGGAGAATCAATTCTGAATAGCGTCTAGATGGGAAGAGATTAGCTTTTGGGCTATTTGCTAGTCTTCTTGACAATTGGATGGGGGGAGCTAGGGAGAGAGATATACGTGGTGTGTACAATTGTATATACAGGTAAGAATCCGAACTTGTTTACTAGAAACTACTATATAATCAGGATACTGCTTAGCCAACTTTCGGTCAGTAACTTCTGATGACCAGCATCTTGATTTCAACATCCTGTGTTCCTTCCGAATATGTTTCTATTCTTTCCTTGGAATGTTAGGATGGTAGCTGTAGGATCACTTCTTAAGTTGTTAGATATTCGAATCGCGTTGGAACTAGTCTAACTTTATTATTCGAATAGTTAGTTATTTCTTACCGTCGAATCTTTCACTGCTGTCATCTACATAATGCCCTTTTTACATTCAAGGGGATGAGCAGGGACCGAGGTCAATCCATTTACGTTTCTGCGACTTGTCACCCTCAAAACACAGGACTTGTAAGTTACCACAACACCAACCACTTGTTGGGTTCCTTCAAGGACACTTCAATCTCTTTTTTCTGTGGGCAGTATGTTGCTGATACGGCTGATGGTAAATTTTCGTCCCGAGTAATCAAGCCTCCATTATCACACGTGTTTGGCAGGAACAATAAGCACTTCTTCTCCGCTTTCGCTATTCTTAGGAAAGAAATTGAATAGTTAGTCCACGTCCACGTGTCTCCCAGATATCGGATTTTTCTCAAATTTGAAGGAAGGGTCATTGCACAACTTTTTTTTCCTACGAGGGAAGAAAGCACAGCATAATTCATTGTAAGCTCAAAGCCGGAACGACGCTCTTAAATCGTAAAATACTACTTTTTTTGTAGGTAGAAAAAAGAATGAGTATTAATCAAAGTTCTGTCTTTCTCTTACATTTTATTACTATGGAGATAGGAGGCGAGAGAGGGGGATACAGAGAGTCTTATAACAGAAATTCGGGGCATTCCTCTTTGTCTCTCTTCTACTACAATAATAAGTAAGTCAAGTCGCTCTAACAATTAGAGTTGAAGGAATTAGCTTCTTTTGATAGGACAACGAATGATTACGGTTTCGTAAATTTAAGTTAATAATATTAAGTGTTTCTAATCTCCCGGGCACCCGTTCACTTTTAAGGGGAGGGGCGATGGGGGCCGGGTCGTGGAGTAAAGCAACCCAATAGAAGCTACAACCTATCAATGTCACTTTAGGACTTATCTGCATGGAACTTTTCCGTTTTATGCCATGCCCCTTAGGTAAATATACTTTTTACTTGAACATCTTAAGCGAAGTAAGTGAATTTTCATTTCGAATTATTGGAGGACAAATTCAAATAAGTGAGCGGATAATTCACATCACTGGAAACCATGAGGGCGTGAGATTACCCGGTATCATTTTGAAAGATGTGAAAAAAAGTACCCTGTGTTTTCCAGATGAACAAACCCGAACGTGATCCGAGTTTCAGCTCTATTTATAGTCAGAAACAAACCTAAACCACTCAAATCCACTGGAACTTTTCGACAGCAAGAAAAGAATCGATAGCAACAGCCAAGAGACTTGAATTGATTTCAGAGGAGCGCCTCATATTATTACTCGTCTCAGCCTTCAGGTCCGGCAGAAGTAACGGCTGAACAAGGCTATGATATACCTTAAAGGAAAAGGGGGGGTAAAACAGAGCGTCTCGTGACTATACTAAAAAATAAACCGTCCCGGGACCGTCCTAAGAGCGTCCCCACGCCTAACCATCCCCTATATTCCTGACTGTCTGTCTTTAAGATAGTCTAATATTTAGATAATTAGGAGATTGTCTATATAACAGATTATTATAAAAAATAAGGATTATACTTACTAGTCCTCTAAAATAAGACAGTTATAAGATAATAAGTAATATAGAGATAGTCTTTATATAGTCTTAGAGTTACAAGGACTATTCTAGAACGCTTTTATAAAGCTAGGACTATCTTAGACTCTGTAGCTCTATAAAAGAGACTAGATAGAGGTATATATAGACTCTTTTTTACGACTTAGTATCGCTTATAGAGCCTTAATATTAACACTATAAGTTTAAAAGTATTAAAATTAAGCGATTTAGAGAAAGTTCAGCTATATATATTAGGTTGTAGGGGGTATATTATATATAGGTAGACTACTACCTATATACCTATATATAGTATAGAGTAATAGATATATTTCGAAAAATCCGAAGAGCTATATATAGTCTATATACTAGGACTTTAGAACGGTCCTAGGATGGTCTAAATCGATTTAGATAGTCTCTTATATCTAGACAATTTTTTCCCTCTTTTAACAGTCAAATTTAGAGGATTGGTACGAATTGTCTCTTTTCATTTTAACGGTTATATTACAATTAGTAGTCTAATATTTAGACTAGAGGGAGAGCATCGTAGTTAGTGTCCAAATTCACAGAACAGTCAAAGCACAAGATTATTTGTAGATAGTCTAGAGAGTGTCTAATTTCCCCCCCCTTTTCCTTTAAGGTAGTTACGAAATAGCCCTTCGAATAGGCTAAGAGCAAAAGTACAAATCCACTAGGTCAGATTGCCTTGTAGTGTACAGTCAGTTTCTGCAAGCACCGTTGCAGTCTCTTTCTATCTCCTTACTTTTAAATTAGAAAAGATATCTGAATACAAAAAGTAAATTGGTTTGCATACTCTCTAGAGAGAGGCGAAGTGTAGTTCTTAGTTTTGGAAAGGTCGCCCTTACTTATTTTACGTCTTCTTACTTTGATACTTGAAGCCTGCGCTTACCCATTTCAAAAAGAAATTGTTTTCTTAGCAATAGCTCAAGATCAGTTTTTGATATTGGACTTCTAGAAACTTTATACTTTTGCCACGTGTTCTTACCATCAACTGGTAAGCGTTATACCAAAACTTTCACAGTGAATAGAAGAGACCAAATTTTGTAATGAGATACAGGCAAAAGTCGACCGGAAAACCCATCACAAACTTGAACTAGTAAATCCTCACCTCTGCATCCTATTTCCTACAGTTCTAGAGCCATATACCGGTTGAACGACCACATATAAATCCAAATCAGGTGCTATAGAGCTTCACACCGAACAAGAACGAACAATCAAGAACCCACGTCTTCCGCTGACCCAGGAAGCAGCAACCATACACCCAGAGCATAGTTCTGACACTGTCAAACTGACCAACTAAACAAAAGACCCCTCCCTCTATCCTACAATCCTCTAGAGTTTCGAGGTAGAACGAAGGCAAGAAAATCTTTCGACAGCAAGTAATACTTCGAAGTTAAAAGTTACCTATTTGGATATAGTAAGACTTCTCATATTAACCTCATGGAAAGGAACATCCTGGGCATTGAAGATTCGTTGCAACTCCCTTAGTTGACACTTCTGGAAACTTGGCAAATCATACTTTGTTGACGTACTCGCAATCATTGCCATTCTTAGCTCTTGAGCTTGAATCCTTCAACCTTTCGATCATTAGCGATTTTAAAACCCCCTACTGAAGCTCACTATCAACCAATCGTAATTCAGCGGGATAGACAAGAAAGTGAAAGACATCACACATGGCACTTGAACAAGGTATTTGTCAAAGCCTCGAAGGAGCCAGCGGAAACCGCGCTTGCCTACATTATCTAGCCTTTCAATTTTCTGAATCATCTTCGATACGGAGAGCAATAATCATCTGCATTATGTTATCGTTTCAAGATCTTGTTCATTTATTCATTGCCTCATTCATCTATTGAACACCAAATTCAATGATCTAAAGGCAGATCACACCAGAGCAAATGCAGCACTTGCAAGCTCTAGTAATAACCTTCCTTCCCTGTATTCCCATTCAATGAGACTCATAACCACCAATACCATTTTCGACCAATTTTTTCATCCTTCGCATCTCTCCTCCAACCAACCCCAATTTTTGCTTTCGTAAAGTGACATCAAACATAGGCGAGAGCCCAGAAAATTTAACCACCTCCCCATTCAATACTCAACAGTCCCTCAAATCGAACCACCCATATTTACAAACCCATCAAAGCAGGATCCAGATCAAGTATCCGCTCAGGATCAATAAGCTGACCAGCATTGCCAATTCCACCAATGTTGCCAAGCCTAGAGGCAGTTGGGGTCGGAGTAGCAGTACCGATCAGATTCCGCATCTCAGCCTCCTCTCGTGTCCATTGCAAATCCAGTCCAGGAGTCTGAGCAGGAGTAAATTCACCGCCACCAAGCCAAAAGCCCTCATCCACAACAGCTTGTTCGAATCCCAATTCCCAATTCTCCAGCCCCTGAAGTGGTGCCAAGGGGTCTGAGGTAATATTGTTATTCCACTCGCCTTGAGGAAGAACCGGCTCTCCGAAGACTTCGGTGTCGAATTCGTCATTGGTGATCTTGGCGAAGGGATCATAGTCCGAATGAACGGCATTCATGTGGAGATCTAGATCATAGTCCCTGATGAATTTGTGAGGACAGCCAGAGACTAGACAGGTGATGTTTCTTCTTGGGTCACAATCGTAGGATCTTCCAATGAGCTCATCGATGACAGATGGCTTGACCTTTCTTGACCTCTTGCTCTTCTTTGGCTTCTTTTCTGGTAGAAGATCCAACATATCATAATCTTGGTCTTCGCCGTGCTCTGGCTCATCATCGTCATCGATATCATCAATATCTCGCTCCGCTGATTTCTGCTTTTTGCGCGGAACGACTTCTTTCCATGTTAGTCCTAAATGAGCAGTTCTGATGTGATTTTCCAAATTGGCTTTGGTTGCATAATCCTTTCCACAAGCCGCTTCCTTATCAAATCCAGCTAGGTCCGGAATATCACTAAAATCATAAGTACCACAAATGAAGCGCGCGCCTTCATGTGAGCTTCGGATGTGCACCATGAGGTTGTATTGTTTTGTAAAGCTCTTGTTGCATTTTGTGTATTGACACTTGAAACACTTTCTTTCTTCAACAGTCTTCCCGGAGTGTTGTGATTCAACGTGGCTGTGAAGATCCTGCTTACGACCAAATTTCTTTTCGCAGAAAGGACAGGAATTTCGGTTGGAATGCTCCTTCTGATTGTGGTTATTGAGCTGATTCTCGGTAGTAAATCCAAGATTGATTGGGGTGCCATCTGGCTTGAATGCACCTGGAATAACACACCGTGTACAGAGGAAAGGGGACTCGTGGACTCGCTTTTGGTGTAGCTTGAGTGCTGTTGCGCCCTCAAACCCAGAAGTACACTGAACACCAGTAACAGGATCCATGAAAGTACAGGGATATGGGCAAAGTTGAAGATGATCAGATCGGATATGGCGTTGGAGAGTTTGATGTTTGCGAAATGTTTGGTTGCATCCAGGGTATCCAGTGCATACGAATCGGTCTTGTCCTTTGTGTGTCTCCATGTGTCGCTTGAGTCTTGTGTTGGTCAGGAAACTCTTTTTACAACCCTCCCATTCACAGTCATATTTCTTCTCCTTCGTGTGGGAACCTTTGATATGGGAGTCTAGGTGCTTCTTTTCAAAATATGCCTTGTCACAACCTTCGTATTCACACTTAAAGGTTCGCTCATTGGTATGTGTTTTGACATGCGAGTCTAGTCGGGAGGGGCGATTGAAGGTCTTGTCGCAGCCAGGAAAGGTGCATTTAAGAGTTTTATATTCAGATGGAAACCTCTCTCTTCCTGGAGCTGGCGAGAATGGAGTGACTGGTGTGTTGACTTCATTGTCATCGTTTGAGGAGTCTTCATGTGATCGGTAGGATTGATCTTCGTCTGGCTCTCCATCCTCAGCTTTATCGCCAATTGATTGGGGGTTGGCTATTTTTTCTCAATTAGTTACAGAGCCTCCCGTCGGATGCGCGTGCCTGCATACCTGCAGAATCTGTTACAAGTCGCAGCCTTTTGGTTGCCTCCTCAAGGGAACCTGTAGCTTTTCTTTTCATGGCTGGAACAGCCATCGCGTTGGTGTGTCCGACTCTTCAGCATTTATGAGGTGTGTTTGATGATGCGGTCCGACTTCAAAATAATTTTGACGTGGCTGGTGAATGTGGGTCAGCCATGGTGTGGCTAGGGAGAGAAACACACGCTAAACCATAAGGCTAGAGCCTGGCGCATCACTTTTTCTTTGTCCCGTCTCCCCAACATAACACCATCCAGTCGCAAACTCTCGAACTTTCTTTTACACTCCTGCGCAACCACTCAACCTACCCAACCCGCTTCTCAACATGTCTGACGACGGAGGAGGAGATGGAGGGTAATTTCCCTTGCTTGAGGGAGGAGCTATTTGAGCCAGCGCTGACTTGTTTGCCTCAAGATTCTCCCCAGCGTACGGTGGTGATGAGCCCGATTACGATCCAGATGAGCCACAAGAGCCCTACGATCCCGATGAGGAAACGCACAACCCAGAGGATACCGCACTCGGCGAGGACCAGGAGCAGTTCAATAATATAGTCGAGTCGGGAGACCCCTCTGCGGTTGCGAATCGAAAGGGAGACAAGGCACCAAAGAACAAGAAGATTCACAAGGACGACCGAATTACCACACCATACATGACTAAATATGAACGGGCCCGTATTCTTGGTACAAGAGCGTTGCAGATTAGGTGAGTTTTGATGGATAGGTGATTGGAGGAGTATATCGTAGTAATAGACGTATTTCTGACTTGGGTCCAAATTCAGTATGAATGCGCCAGTGTTGGTTGATCTGGAAGGAGAGACGGATCCTCTTCAAATCGCCATTAAAGAGTTGAGAGAGAAGAAGATACCCTTGGTCATTCGACGATACATGCCTGACGGTTTGTAAGTCATCACATTACAATACCCTTTACATTTCTCAATTTAGCAACTAACCCAACATCAGCTACGAAGATTGGACCTGCGAAGAACTATTGCAATAGGCGGAAAGCTACATGGCCAAATTACTACTCTTGCATGGTAATTCTGGGGACACATTGGGATGGCGTTGTATAAAAACTTGGGCGTTTTGGCATGAAGAATGATCGATCTTCTAAGGAACGTAAATATTAGGTGTGATAAGAATACCAATTGCTTTTTTTGATACTCTTTCTCTTGACGATGTGCCAAGAGAATCAATAGATACTGAAAACTCCGAAACAACCCCGTATCTTTACCGAACCTCGAGGGGAAATGGATACCGAACATGGGTATTTGACCCTACAGTGGGGTTTTGGAGGGGTCGTTAAGCCTAAAACGTCATACAAATAAATACAGTACCACAACCCCTCAATAAACTCTCTCTTTATCTCCCTCCCTCCCTCTCAATCCATCCTCCCCTTCCAATCCCCAATCCCAATCCCACCCCAAAAATGTCCTTCGAAACCAAAGCCACCATCCCCTCCTTCGGAGGCAAACTCCTAAAACTCACCCACGATGCGGATTCCCTCGGATGCACCATGGCATTGAACCTCTACCTCCCACCGCAAGCATTCAAAGAAGGAGCCGCCAAAGTTCCCGTCTTGTTTTATCTATCTGGATTAACATGCACAGGCGATAACTGCGCCGAGAAGGGCTTCTTCCAAGCAACAGCCGCAGAGAAGGGAATAGCAATCGTCTATCCTGATACCTCCCCTCGTTCGTTCCCTCTTCCCTTTTCCCCCTTCCTTCAAAACTACGATTAGTAGTACTTTGCAGCATAGAAACTAACACCTTTCAAAACCCAGGTGGTCTCTCCATCCCCGGCTCCGAAGAAACCTGGGACTTCGGAACAGGCGCCTCCTTCTACCTCACCTCCACCACCCCCCCCTACGCCAAAAACTACCAAATGTACACCTACATAACCTCCACCCTCCCCACATCCCTCTACACCTCCTTCCCCATCCTAGACGCAACCCGCGTCTCCATAACAGGCCACTCCATGGGCGGCCACGGCGCACTAACCCTCTTCCTCAAAAACCCAGGCATGTACAAGAGCGTCTCAGCCTTCGCGCCCATCTGCAATCCTTCAAAATGTCCGTGGGGCGAGAAAGCTTTTACGGGGTATTTGGGCGAGGAGAGGGAGGAGTGGAGGGAGTGGGATGCTACTGAGTTACTGAAGGGGTGGGGGGGACGGTTGGATGTTTTGATTGATGTTGGGACTGGGGATGCGTTTTATAAGGGGGGTCAGTTGTTGCCGGAGAATTTTGTGAGGGCGGCGGAGGAGAAGGGCGTTGAGGGCGTGGTGGTTAGGTATCAGGAGGTATGTTTTTTTTCTTCGTGTTTTTTGAGGGGGGTTTTTGTTAAGGGCGTCTGCTTTTTTGGGGGAGATTTGGCTAATTGGGGGTTAGGATTATGATCACTCGTATTTCTTCATCTCTTCTTTCGCTAAGGATCATGTCGAGCATGCGGCGAAATATCTTTTTGCATAGTAAGTTTGCCTTGTTACTCCCTTCCTCCCTCTCTTGAATTCGGCGAGAGTTGACCTTGACAGAAGCAATACGCGACCAAAAGAAAAATTGTAATAGTCAAATCAATAATAAACAAGACACAAGCGTTAAGCCAAACATAGAATGTTGTTCAGTGCCTTCAAACCATCTTGAATTCTCCCAACCACTCGAAGAGGGCCTGTGTCCTCTCTTCCTACTTTGTCTAAACTTTGACAATAAACTACTTCTTGCAACCTGCAAAACCTGTTTCGCTCTTTCGCGGGTATCTCTATGCAAGCAATCCAATCATGTTTCCCTCCGTTGCCATTGCCATGTTGCTCAGCAACATGGTAATGTGACGTCGCTGCATCCAAAAAATCATAGCCTCGTAATGTCGTATCGTGGCTTGCCTCATTCCAACCAATGTGGTTCACCCTCGGTCTTTCCTGCCTTTCTCCTTTGTCTGTCATTTCAGCCCAAAAGATTTTCAACTAATCCTTCTATCAACCAACATGTTGGGTCCATCATCACCACCATTCTTATCTCCCATCTTAATCCTCATCTCAGCTTCCGCTTCCCGCTTGATTCTGTAGTAAGCCAATTTCTCGAATCGGCTCAATCCTTTCCACCAATGTCTTCCAGCTTCGTGCTCACTGATTCGTTCTAACAAGTCCACGACTTTGATGCGCACATCCCTGTCTTTGTGAAAGAGGCCTAGAGCGATATAGAACAGACCAGCGTGGGATTCTGGAGCAACTGTGAGCAGTTGACATATCTCATCATATGAGTGAGTGTATTTCGAAAGGGCGATATAGATTTCTCGACTGGCGGCTGGAGTTAGTTTTGTCATCCGAAGTCGGTCGTGCAAGTGATGTAGGTCAAGCGTTTTCAGAGGCCGAAAATTGTATAAACGGGCGAGGTCCTATCATGCCGTCAGTAATCAATTAGGTGGAGGGGTTTGGCAAACAACGAACCTGTTTGAAGCTGAAATAACTCCTTGTATTTCTCCAGCCTTCAATTCGACTCACACCGCCAGCCATCTCTTTCAGCCTTGACGCATCATCGCCCCACACATATCCATGCCCACTGATATTGACATTCCCAGGCTCCGCTTCTTCAACTCCAATGTACAAAGCACTGGCTCCATACAAACCCTCCTCAAACGCCGCTGAGATCCGTGTAAACTTGTCAACCCAATCCCGCCATTTCGTTCGAATGACTCCCTCTCCGTGACGTGCGGCTATACTACGAAGAACATCCTGCATGAAAGCCTGGTCTCCAGTTGGGTCACCTGATACTGGCAGATTTGTTGATGCTGCGTTGGCAGCGTTGGCGTAAGCCGGGTTTTGCTGCATGAAGTTGGCCATGCCCTCTGTCAATGGAGCTGGTTCGATCCTGCTACTAATCTTCATGCGCCCGGTAGGCAAATCACAGAGCACATCCCACCACTCGGGGTGATTTTCGAATGCTGGATTTGTGACTCCTGCGATGAACCCCGGAACCTTGAGAAGATCGTCTATTTTACTGAGATCAGTATATGGGAAGGCATGTCGTGTGAAGCCGCGGAGAACCCCCCCAGATGCCAATGCACAAGCTGCTAGTACTGCCTCTGCAACTTCACCAGAAGGTCGGTTATGACCGAGAAAGATTACACGCTTTTGCGTCAACATGGCGTTGACTAATACAATGATTGGGTGGGTGT
The DNA here is from genome assembly GCA_001399465.1 of Hymenoscyphus scutula. Taxonomy (NCBI): domain Eukaryota; kingdom Fungi; phylum Ascomycota; class Leotiomycetes; order Helotiales; family Helotiaceae; genus Hymenoscyphus; species Hymenoscyphus scutula. The sequence continues at coordinate 147,662 of LKTO01000021.1, forward strand.
TTGCTCCACTAGTAGTGAGATGCCCATGAAGAACAAAAGGTTGCGGTTGTTTCGCATGTGGTTCAGCAAAGGTTTGGATGAGTTTGATAAGAGAGAAATCTCCCACGGTTTCGGGAGATACCGCAACGGGTACCTTTATGGGAATTGGAATTCCATTATACATAACCCTGGTCTCAAACTCATGGGTATCTCGAGGTACTGAGTATTGCGAATGCGCCACCACATGTGCTTTTGTGCCATTTCGTGTAAGGTCCATTCGCCGTTCCGGGCTCTCTGCTAATGCGAGTATGTCATCTGGAGCCTCGCCCCTATCTTCAGCCATTCGCATTTGAATCATTTGCTCAAATTTCTCGACGAAGAGATCCTTGTTATCGGATGATTGAAGAAGGAATCTCTCTAAAAGACTTAATCTGGGCATCAGTGACAGGTCCATAGTATTGACCGCATCATAGAGTAACGCCAGCGTTGCTGGATATGGGGATTTAAAATACTCTTCGAGGGCCAGTAATAACAAGGGCTGTTATCAATCTTGTCAGCACGGGAACGAAAATCCAGCCCAACACATACGCACCTTGTATATATGCAGAAAGGGATGTCTCGTGCATATTGCCATGGCCTTCACTACTGCTCCTCGCTTCGCCGTCGGGTCTTGTTTTGTATTGACCAAGTTTAAAACATAGATCAAGGGAGGACCTTCACCACCTTCTGGCTCACTATCGTCAGATTCATCTGTGGTATCTCCATCCAACTCTTCATTCTCCTCGTCGCCCAACGAATCTTGGTCTTCGGGACCTAGCCGTCCTGCGGCTCGATCCTTCCTCCGTTGCCTCCTCTGGCGTCGTTCTTCTTTCAATTCCGCCTCCTCCTCTTCCTGGCTGGTGTCTTTATGCAGGAAAAAAATAGTCCAGTCCTGATTCCGAACATGCGCTTGATCTGGCAACATCAATTCCGCCAACATGTGCTCGTCGCCAGTGATCGCCACAGGGTATTGGTGCTCCATGATCGGCCCCTTATCGATATCGAAGGAAGCCACCAAGATGTACTCGACATGATTCTCCCCCTCCCCTCGCGGGTATTGTGACCGCAGTTTCCTCCGTGGGTGAGCATCTGGGTTGTACTTGCGCGGCGGCGCAGACAGGGACGAATGTTGTGAGGAGATGCCACTGGAGGGGGTCTTGGAGGTCGAGCCCGTATCGGACGTTCGATTGGTCTCATTCATGGGGGGATTGGGAGAGCGTGAGGGTCTTCTTGAATGTCGCGACATGGCTGACGGCGATCGGGAGGAGGGGAAGGAGGAGAGGGAGGTACGCCGCATTGTTCTGGTGTTGAGGCAGAAAGTCTGAGAGATCCAAAGTCGCGCAGTGATGCTGATCGGATCCCCTAAAAGCCGACTTCTGACGGAGGTACCAGCGCGGGCGTGGCTGGAGCAAAACGTGGCGCGAAGCTACTTCCAAAGTCGTACAAAAGTAGCAGTATGTAAATATTAAAAAAACGCTCTTTGAATATGTTTCAGAGTATTAATTGAAAAATTCCGTTAGGATTATTGTACCTATGGGTACTATATTATTTTGCGTTATATAGTTTAATATTCTGATTGCCTTTAGGGGTAAGCCGTAGGAGCAATTACCTTGAGCTACCCCTGAAAGCTGGGACAAAAGGTCAGAAAAGCGGCGTTAATGGTAACCGTACCTGCTTATCTTAACGTTCTTCCGTCTATCTTGGGCAATTCAAAGAAAGTACCCAGATGAATGAGAGAAGTTGAAATAATGACTTGTATCTTGTTTTCCATTGTGCAGAAGAAGGCAGGTACAAGCCTAATATTTACTGTCGTCTTTCTTATCCAGCCGAGGTATTTGTCTTTACGGTATTTCTACCGCTTTTACCAACCATTGTCGAGGCGGCTCAAGAAGGCAGGTGAGTCTTTCATAAGCCCTTCGAGGATCCTGAGAGTCAGATTAAAGCTGCAGGAGGCGCCCGATTAGTGGATTTCTTGCATTAGGCGGTCAAGAGTGAGGCACGAGGCAGGCAGAATTCGCTTAAATAGTACGGGACATCAGACCAAAAATCCTCCAACACAGCTCCAACACGACCCCCACGACCCCCCCTCTTCCCCCACCACTCAAGCACCCCGTAAGCCTCATCGCCCGAGAGGATCCTTATGAAAAAGGGAAAAGCAAATGCGATCAGCCATCCCAAAATAGGGATGCTATTCCCAGATACCTCTCTTTAAACTCGTCGTATTTTTCCAGCAATTGTGCTAACTTGCCCGTCGTAGCTCGCTTGAAAAGCTTGTAAACACTCCCCCACGGGGTCCCCACGTTCTGAGTCCTCGGAGACACAATGACAGGCGTCACGAGCTTCTAGAATTACATAAAATGGGTAGTCGTTTTTGTCAACGTGTGCCAACATATGCCAACATATGATGGATCTGGGGACAGGGTCACTCCATCTTGGTGTCGCCCCCTGTCGCCCCTGTTCTGTTGCCCAGTTGCAGCCAGTTGCCCGCTTCACGCCCGTTAGCGAACCTCGCCGCCCCAGGTCTTTTGAACGTCGACCCAACGTAGCGATACGCAGTCAATATGCAATCGATACCACGCGAGCGGTCAGTTGGCCATGCAAAACCCCCACACTAACAGTCAGACATGAGGAGAAAAAAAAGCAGCGTAGCATGGCTATGGCCTCGTTGCCAGCATCTTTTCCAGTTACAGCAAGAATTTTTTTGCACTTTGTCCTCCGACTGCCCCTCCTCATTCCCAATCTCACCTCACATCACCTCACCTCGCTCTCCACCAACATCCTGACCCGTTTGCTCGTACCTCGACCCCTCCCCGTCATTCTCCAGCTCGTCACCCAGCTGCAGTCTTCTTCTCCAGCCAACACCCACCCAGCTTTCTGTTTCGTTCCCATCCGTACCAAGGTAGTATGAGTAGGTACCCAATACCAACCGTCCAACTGTCCAACTGTCCAACACTCTCTCCACCGCTCAGCCCCCGACCCAGCCAAGCAAAACACTCCCCCTCCTTCCTGAGGTGTTTTCCTATGTCCCCTTCTTTTCTACCCCAGTACCCGTGGATCGGGAACAGCAAATCATGGCTCCTAGCCCATGGACGAGATGTGCGCAGAGGTGTCTCATGGACGCCACTGACCCGTGCTCGGAGTCTTTCTCTTCTGCGTAAGCCACGTCAGGAACAATGGATTACTACTTAATCAACGCTGACTCCCAGTTTGGATAGAATGAAAGTTGAGCAAGATCAGATCCATCATCATTATCAACCTGAACCGTCCCTTCTCTCCCTTCTCTCTCACCTCACACCACCTCCCGTCACCTCCCCATCCTCTCCCTCCTCCCTCCTCTCCTGCTCTCCTCCTTGGCGGTTCATCCCCTCCTCCCCTACTCCTGCCCCTCAATCACGCCCCTCATTCCCATCCTCCCCACTTCGCTCCCGAATCTATTTAATATTATCAATACCTCCTCCTGCTATCCACATACATACCTTAGCCTCATAAATACCACTGGGTCTCCCCTACCAGACATTGGACTAGTGTAAACTCAATTGAGCTCTCTTGTCCATATATATACACCTACCTATTCATTCACCCTCACCATGTCTCCTCACAACGACGCTCCTTCTCCCGCTGGCAGCTTCACACAAGGCTTCCAAGGTCTCTCTGCCTTTCGTCCAACCGCCAGTTCTGGTCTCCGCTTGTCCAGCAGCAACACCAACAGCCTCTACTCGGATTCCGCCTTGAACGATTCCCAATACAGCTCTTCCTACAGCAGCACTTCCATGGAGGCAGACGACCACGTCTCCCGGCCATTGGCACCCGGAGTCTACGTCCCAACCATCTGCTTCTTTGACCCCGTCACGGAAGACTTGGATACGGCCACCATTGCAAGCCATGCCGTCCGTCTGGCCAAAGCCGGCGTCACTGGCTTGACCACCCAAGGTTCCAATGGCGAAGCTGTACATCTCACCCACGCCGAACGCTCTACCGTCACGGCAACGACTCGGTCCGCTCTCACGGGAGCTGGCTTTGCACATATGCCCGTCCTCGTAGGATGCGGCGCTCAATCGGTGCGAGAGACTGTCGAATATTGCCGTGAGGCATATACCGCGGGCGGAGATTATGCACTCGTCCTCCCCCCGTCCTATTATGCGCCGCTCTTCTCCCCCGCCGCAGCCAGTGTCATTGAGTTCTTCACGACGGTGGCAGATCAATCGCCGATTCCATTGATCATATACAACTACCCAGGAGCCGTCTCGGGCATGGATCTGAACTCCGACATCATCATCCAGCTTGCGGCCCATCCCAACATTGTGGGCGTGAAGCTCACATGTGGCAATACAGGGAAGTTGAATCGCATTGTGGCGGCAACCAAATCCGCGAAGCCATCGTCGTACAATACCGGTACCCCGCCTTTCTTGGTTTTGGGTGGGAGTGCAGACTTCACCTTGCAGAGCGTGGTGGGTGGGGGTCACGGCATTCTAGCCGGCCTCGCTAATATCGCCCCCAAATCCTGCATCGAACTCATCCGATTATATAAGGCTGGCAAGGTAGCGGAAGCACAACAGATGCAGGAGATTGTTGCCAGGGGCGATTGGACTGCCATTCAAGGTGGTATCGTCAGCACCAAGGCCGGCATGGAGGCATGGCTGGGGTATGGCGGCTATGGTCGAAGCCCGCTTCCACGTCCAACCGAAGATGAGTCGTCAAAGTGGAAAGAGGGGTTCCGCGAGTTGATTGCACTTGAGAAGAGTTTATAAATTGCTCTGCTGCACATGATGGTCATTTCTTCTTTATGATTTTTCTCTCTCGTTGCTTTGCATTTGCATTGCTTGATGTGGCACAATAATGAGGGTGGTGGTGTCACGATGATACCTTGTCTCAGATCTTTTTCCAAAAGTCACGACCTTTTTTCAATCTCAAGCTATTTTCCTTTTCATCGGTGGATTTGTCGGGGACAATGGCGTCTTGCATGAGCAAGTGGGTTTCTTTACATGGCGGTCATCTGTATTACTTCTGTCTATGCTTGCTCCGGACTCGACTCTCCTACATATCTCAGTCTCCTATCATGTTCACCACCCCTCATCAACCACAACACGAACTACACCTCACCCCCAGCAGGGGACACCCTTTTCCCGCGCCACAGCACAACTCAAACACTTTGCCCCTCAAAATTACATTCAGCACGAGCATCCGACCCCCTCTTTACTCTACCGTACACAAGTCTCCAGCAACATGCCTCTCCCTCTCGGTTCTAGACCAAAAGTCAAACAACGTCGATATCAGAGAAACGAAGACGAAACCAAAAAAAGGAGTCTAGACGAAAATGGGAACCCATTTTTTTCTTTTGGGGGTCAGTGGGGAGGGGAAAATTGAAAACTGGGTACTTCTAGATTCTATTTTAGACAGAGAAATTATGATAGCTTCGCGGCTCCGTGATGAGAATTCTTTTTTTGTCCCTTGCTCTGTGCTTGGTTCTTTGTGATTTGTGCCACAAGACAAAATAATGTATTGACTGTACTCGGTGAAATGGGGTTTTTACGTTTTTACTGCGTAAGATGTGTTTCTATATATATTCTCCTTTCTTAGTCACGAGAGGGGAGGGGGGCAGTTGCTGGGAAGTGATGACATGATTTGACGTAAATGCGCTAAGCTTGAATAGGGGAATATATCCCCCCTTCCCATCTTTTGATTTCTTTTGGCGTTTGTTTTTCGTGAATAGTTAGTTGTTGGGAGAGTAAGATAAGTAGGTACCTAAGTAGGTGGAGCGGGAGGGGCGGTTGTTGAATAATAATGATTTTTTGGAGGGAGTTTCAAGGGGTTGGGATTTGGGAAGGGGGGCTGTAAAGAGAGGGGGTCTTGGCGGTAGAGTGTTTTCTGTGCGTTTTTCTTTTAGATGTAGGACTTGACACGTTTTCTATTCGTTGAGTCGTTTTTGTTTGGGAGGTATATTTTGAGGTTGGGGAAAATGATGTATTTTTCCTTCTCTCTATTCTTTGTTATTGTTATTAAATGTACTTTTTAGAAGAGATGAGGTAGGTATGTAGGTAGGTATTTAGTTATATATCATATCCTAGTAGGGCATCCTGAAAAGTCGGAATCAATTCACATCGCAAATCGTGAATCGTAGATCGTAAATCGCAAAATAGAAAAGGTTAACAGAGAGAAAAGTATTAGTCTACTACTACTATTATTATTATTACTATTACGTTTTTAAACTTGTTTTACTATCCTTTTAATACCTTCTTATTATTATATACATTTATAGAAGAGGGGGAGAGAAAGGGAAGATTACGTAAAGTAGGAAAAATACTGTTACCAATACTAGCTTAAAACCTACTAGTAGATACATCCCTTTCCGACTTTTGGTGCATTCAGGGTGCCGTAGGTACCTAGTAATCTTTTTTATTCTTTTCTTTGTTATCTGTTATCTTACTTGCCGATTTAGTTGAGTCGGTGAGATTTAGTTGAATTGTGGATTTAGTGGAGTAAATTGGGTTGAGTAGGTTAGATTTTGTCGATTTGGTGAGGTTGACTGACTTAGCTTGGTTTGACTCCGTTTAATCCCTTCGATCGGTTCAAAAATTGCGATGTGTAACAAAACCTCACGAACCCCCTTTTATTCGATGGTTTAGCGAGGAATAGGTAGGTAGGTATAGGGGGGCGAGTAGAGGTTGAGGTTGACTTAGCTTGGTTTAATTCCCTTCGATCGGTTCAAGAATTGCGATGTGCAACAAAACTTTGTCAACCCCCCTTTTGTTGGCTGGTTTAGCGAGGGGGTAGGTATAAGGGGGTGAATGGGGAATTTTGGGGTTTGGCTTTTTGGGGTAAGCGAGGATAGGGTTAGAGGGGTTAGAGGCGGTATGAAGGTTTAAGTTACGATTTTGGGTTTTTGTTGTTTGTATATGATTATATCCAGTCAGTGAGTTGAGTTGTAAGACTTTAAGCATGAGGGATGCGAGTGATAGAATACAAAAGTGAGGGCATGGCAACGAAATTCTCCCGGCGAGGGAGATGGGATTGTGAAGGTTTGATAAGTAGGTAAGAGGAAACTCGCAGTAGATAGAAAGGGTAGTTGATGGCATTTCGTTTCGAATACCTAATTTGTTCTAAGGAAGTTGGGTTGATTTAAAAAGGTCCTGGGTGTGTCTGATACAATTATATGGTAGGTAGCTGGAAGAACGAGAAATGTTTGAGAAGGGAAGGAAGCTGGGGACCTGTCGCCGCTTTTACGGTCGGTCGCAGGGGCAAGGATCTTGATATTGAAACAAAAAAACAAGTTCTTCAATATACTCGTACTCTATCATATCCAGCCATTGAAAATTACCCACCCAGCCTCACAACTCATGATATCATCTCAACAAAGCAACCTGCAAAGTCCCCAAAGTCAAAGTCGCAAACGCAACCATATAAGCAGCAACAGCAAAAGCATCCTGAACACCACCCCCAAAACATGCCCAGAATATGGCAAATACCAAACTTCCTAGACCGAATATTACGAAGCCAATGATCCAGATCTTTTTAATGTCCCAGCTTTCTTTTAGTTGGAGGCCCCATCCGGGTAAAGCATCAGATCGACTTTGGATTTTTGCTCGAAGTTTCTTGGGGAAGCGTGAGAGGCAGATGGTGTCGGATTTTGCGTGGGAGGGGTTTTGGAAGAGGTGGAGCATGTGGTTTTCTCCAACTGTGGAAAATTAGTGAGTCAGTAAACGAGAGTTAGGAGGGGGGGATTAGGGGTGAGGTGACAGAAGCGAGTGAACAAAGAGGGTTCTGGTGGTTAAACGAAAAAAACCTGGTGGGACAAAGAAATAAAGGATGTGCTATTACCTGGAGGAATTAGATCCGGTGGAGCCGGAGTGTACCGGTAGTCACCGTCTCCAGGCGAGGGGAGAACATCTGGGTCAACGTGTCCATGGACATCTGGTTTAAGGACATTGACCAGCTCGCTGGGATATATTTCGAATTTGACGAATCGGATTCGAGTCAATGTGTACAGAGAAAAGACTGCTAGCCATCGTCCCTTCATCTGGAGGTAGCTTTCCCGTAAAATTGTGAAAAGGGTTTTGTCAGATGTGGCAAGAAGCGACGCTAGGTCCAATTGTAGGAGGCGAGTACCATAACGGCCTTCATTGCAGCATACCAGGAGATATACCAGTTCTTTTGGTGGCGGTAGTGTCTGTGGATCTGGTTTCAAATTGGTTGAAGTTTGCTGTGTGTTTCTTTCGTGGAGTGGGAGGCTGGTGGTTTCTTGGGGTTTAGTTAGGGACAAAAAGCTGGATAGTCCACTGATGGTCGTGCGGAGATTACTAAATGCATGAGGGGTTGTCGAACCGCTGTCATTAGATGAGGCCTGTATTGCTTTATTGTAGCGAAATGCTGCCCCCGGTTGAAGTTCTACGAAGTCATCGTAAGATCTATGGCCGCAAACCTCGAAATCTCGTTAGCACTTTGCTAGTTCTCAGGTGTTGTCAACTTACACATTCCCAATAGACCCGAGTTTTTCCTCTAGATATAGGTCTCGGTGAAATTCCGAGTATGTTTTTTATCTTTGTTCCGCACGTTGTAGAAACTGCCTTTTCACTAGGACTTTCTTCAGATCTGAGGTTGGGGCTAGGTTCTTGTGTTTGCTCAACATCAAACCGGAGGAGAGTGGAATCATTGCCAGGCTGCTTGTCATCATGAACCGAGGCCGGGAGACGAAAGGCTGTGGTTTGTTCCTTGTATTCCGAACTTTCGAAAGGGACTAGCTTTTCAGGCTGGTTGTCACTAACTGGCGTAATCTGGTTAAGCCCCTCTAAATATCTTTCATCAGCTTGCTTTAAAGAGAGTAGTCGTTGCCTATTTCGTAATCTCCTCTGGCAGTTAGCTTGGCGGAGAGTTTCTAAAGATGTTATGTTGTAGTGCTCCAGTAGGCACAGTACACCGCGTTTTCGACAGACCCAACATGATCCCAAGTGTCGTATCAAGGCTACCTTTGCCCTTTGCTTCGGTGTTAAACGTTTCTTCTCAACCAACTTCCCGCCAAAAGTCCTCAACTCGGATTGTAAAATTTCATGACCATCAAATGATATGACCGAAGAAGGCTCTGTCAGCTCATGCCTGATCGTAGAAAGTGACGGTGTTCTATGTTCCTTTGTAGATGACCCAGAAGCAGCTGACCGAGGATTAGATAGAACTCTGTATTCATTTTCTCGTTGCTCGAAGCCTTCTGCTAATTCGGCCGCTAGAAACTCGTCGTAGAGCTCCAATGCCCTATCTTGTTTTTCTGGGGGTATTGGGATTGGGTATTGAGGATAGGGGGGGTCGGATGAGGAAGACGACGGCACCTGGTACTTGGAGGCTCGAGATCTCAGATTCGGGAGAGGTGATGGTGCCTTCACGGCTGTTTCACTCAAGGTATCCCCGCCGAAGATCGGATGAGGTTCCCATTCCTTCGCCTCACTATTATACTCTTGGTGGCCCATAACCTTTCCGTAGGAAACACCTACGAATCAGGAAACCATTTGAAAAGTGACCAAGGGTAAAACAAAGTGAAAGGAGAGTACTGATACGAAAAGAAGGAAGGGGAAGTTTAGTTTTAAGCTGAAGAAGTGTTGCGCAAGGCTCCAGATCAGACAGACAAATTCGCTCACCCCGCCACCACCACCATGTACAGTACTGGTAGGACTTAGATGTTACCTTACATACTCATATAAATTTCTTTCGCCCTTCTCGACATTAACTGCGGGCTGTTGATCAGGAGCTATGAAAGATGCCTCACTCCAATTTGACCTTGGAACAAACCACTGCTGGCTCGCTGGGTGTATGATTTGTTTTTCGAACAGACAGCCCCAAGCCTCAGCCTCCAGTGGAGTAAGGTTAACCGTGCCAGTAACATGGCCTGCAAACACTTCCGCGAACCCCACGACATGTACGGATACCTACTGCACTGCACCTAGAATGACCAGCAATCCGAGCCTTTGGCGATGGTGAAACTTCATTCCGCTGAATAATTAACATGACAGGCTGCTAACTCGCGACAAACCTCAGCTGGTGTCAACAGGTGTTTTGTTTATCTGAATACTAAATAATCACCCAACCTCACAATACCTAGCAATGGCGACGAGATACCTCCACCATGCTCTCGAGGAGCTGGGCCTCATCTCCCTATGGGGATCCAACATCAACACCAAACTCCTCTGCCTGCAGCGATTCGTTCGTCTCTTCGCCTATGGAGGCTCAACACTTATCCTCGTCGACTACCTAGCTACCCTGGGCATCTCTAAAGCCAAGATTGGTCTGTTTATGACCTTGACCCTGGCGGGCGATGTTTCGATTAGCTTGGTATTGACCCTCTTCGCGGACAAGCTGGGCAGGAAAGCTATTTTAGCGGTGGGCGCGGTGTTGATGGCGAGTAGCGGGGTGGTCTTTGCAACTTCGAGCAATTACTGGGTATTGCTGCTGGCGGCTGTTGTGGGTGTAATCAGTCCAGGGTATGTGCTAGACAAACAAGTGAAGAGCTGCCAACTGACGTCTGTATAAGGGGCAACGAGATCGGACCATTTCGCGCGATTGAAGAATCGACTCTGGCACACCTCACGCCCGCCGCGAAACGCGGGGATATATATGCTTGGTACATGTTGCTTGGGACTGCTGGCACAGCATTGGGTGTTGCAGCATCCGGTGGGTTCATCGAATACACAAGTGTTGGGTTGGCTTGGGACAATATCAAGATATATAGGGCTCTGTTCTGGGCCTACGCGGGATTTGGTCTCGTCAAGCTCGTCCTGGTCTTGTGTCTTGGGAGCGAGATCGAAGCAAAGAGGAAATTAGAAGCCCCATCCCAAGATGCCGAAGCAGCACCTCTTCTAAGGGAGGGTGCTGGTGTTGTAGAGGCTGAGCCAAAGCGGTCGAAACTGCGCGCCCTAATTCCCGAGATCAGTAAAGGAAGCCGGCTAATTGTGGCCAATTTGTGCATTCTATTGGCCCTAGATTCATTTGCTTCTGGCTTGGTCACCCTGTGAGTACTTGCTTTGGTATTGCAAGACAATTTGGCTAACAAGTCTAGATCATGGATCTCTTTCTTCTTTCAAGACAAGTTCAACCTCACAGGAGGACGACTAGGCTCCTTGTTTTTCGTTACGAATATCATCGCCGCCTTTTCTATGCTCGTTTCTTCGTCCATTGCGAAAAGGTTCGGAAATGTCAAGACAATGGTCTTCACCCATCTTCCCTCGTCGCTCTTCCTCGCCTTTATACCAGTCCCCTCGTCCCTACCTTTGGCAATGCTATTCCTCGTTCTGCGCTCCTGTACCGCATCCATGGATGGAGCGCCTCGCTCCGCATTTCTTGCTGCAGTTGTGCTTCCCAATGAGAGAACGGCTGTTATGGGTGTCATAAATGTTGTAAAAACAGCCTCTCAGAGCCTTGGGCCTCTTACTACAGGTATCCTGGCACAGTATAAACTTTTCTGGGTTGCTTTTATTGTGGCAGGGGCATGTAAGGTCACATATGATCTAGGACTCCTGGCCGTTTTCGCAGGACACAAAACCCATGACGATCTTGCGGAGGAGCGACGAGTAGCCGCACATGAAGAGGCCGAGAGATCTGGGCAGAGAGAAGCCCAAATTGATCGGTAAAACACGACAAACTCGGTGGGTTTTATTTTCCACCGAAATAATTCTCAAAGTACTAAACAAGTTTTTCTTGTCGACAAACACACTCAGCACACACAGAGCATTCAACTTGCAGAATATCGGCTTCATCCTTTTATTTCTTGTAGAGTCTGGAGGTAGGTTGCCTCACCCGTCTCCTTATCATTATTTTCGTAGAAAAATTGTGTTACCCACGGTCAGACAACGATCTTGTAGATTTCTAAAAAGCCAAAGCGGCAACAAACACGTCTTGTAATATTCAGTTGATGATCAACTGAGGGAATGATTTCTCTAGGAGAATAATCACAGCCATTTGCCGAATATTAAATGCAGTGCTTGTCTTGGCTAGGTTAATCACTGTATTCGGAACCTGGACGAAAAGTTTAATTTAATAAGTGTAACCCGAGACGTAGCGCTAGTGAGTCTTTACAGACATATCCCTCTCTATTCACCCTTCAACTATCCCTTATTGAATAAAACATCTGATGCCACTTTTGTATTCCATCACCAGCTATCCTACGCAAATCCCCGAAAGTAACACAGCTACAACATAGTTGTTACACAGAGATAGAAGGCACCCGTCCCTTTCCATCTTATTCAACTTCGTTAATTCATCTTCCCAGCCTGTTGCAACCATGTTTGAAGCAGTTGCACTACATAGCGTTGCTTCATCGTTGATTATCCTTGGAATTCCCTATCTACTCTTTCTGGGAATATGGCGAATGTACCTCAGCCCGCTCTCCAAGTTTCCTGGACCAAAGCTAGCTGCTCTTACCTACTGGTAAGTTAACCCCGGGCGAAATTCCCAGCTCAATATTTCAGAATGTAACCATTGCAGGTATGAATTCTATTACGACATCGTCGTCGGAGGCAAATTTTCTTTGCAAATCATCGAGCTGCACAAAGAATACGGACCGATAATCCGTATCAATCCCCACGAGGTTCATGTTTCGGACCCTGAATTCTACGGTACTATCTATGCCGGTGTTGGACATAAACGCGATCGCGATCCGTGGCATGCAAAGGCTACCGGGCTCCCAGATAGCATATTGACCAGTCACCCTCATGATTTGCATAGGAAGAGGAGGGCGGCTCTGAGCCCATTCTTCTCTATGGCAAGTACAAGGAGGTTAACGCCTGTGATCACCGAGACTGTAGATTCTTTGATAGCGAGGTTTGAAGGTTTAGTGGACTGCGAAGAGCCAGTGAACCTCCAACATGCATTGAGTGCCTTTGCGAATGGTATGTTATCAGAGGGGAGATACACGTTTCTTTCATGATATGTTGGGACTAACGGTAATCCAGATGTGATTCATGAATACCTCTTTGGAATTAGAGAAAACGTTGTTCAGGCCAAAGACTTTGACTCCACTACCTATAACAACGAGATTGAAGCAGTGAAGATGGTTCATGTTTTAAGGCGATTCCCATGGGCTCTTAGCATCATTCTCTCACTGCCAGAATGGGTGGGAGAGCGTATGGGCAGCGGTCTCAAGGCTGTAATCAACCTTAGGAGGGTACGTTGGTGTCTGATTCGAACTCCTAAACTTTTGCACATAATCTAACTTGTCTGCTTATAGAAATATCGCAAGGAAATCGAAGAAGCCAAGAAGCCCGGCTCCCGAGATAAGGTCGATAGAAAAACGATCTTTCATTCCATCCTCGAGAGCAACCTGCCTGAAAGCGAAAAGAATACAGAGCGCCTCGTCAATGAGGCAATAGTTCTGGTAGGAGCTGGTCTTCATACCGCGGCATGGACTCTGACGGTCTCTACCTTCCACATTCTATCTTCACCATCAATTCTGAAGAGTGTTAAAGACGAACTCGCCCTTGCTCAGCGTGAGAAACCACTAGGAGAATCGTTGACCGTCTTAGAACTCGAGAAATTGCCATACCTGACCGCAGTGATCAAAGAGGGATTACGGCTGTCCTACGGAGCCACCGTCCGAATGCCTCGAATCGCCCGAAACGAAACAATGCACTACAAATCCTGGTCCATCCCACCTGGTACATCAGTATCCACCTACCACCGCGTAGCTCACCACGACGAATCCATATTCCCAGCTCCCGAACTCTTCAAACCAGAGCGCTGGCTCGAAGACAAGACGGGAAATCTGGACAAGTACTTGGTCGCGTTCGGTGGTGGTTCCAGGATATGCCTGGGAATTAATTTGGCCTGGAATGAGTTGTATTTGTGCTTGGCTGCTATCTTTGGTTGTTTTGGAGGGAAGGAGTATAGACTTGAGAGTGATAGGGGGGTGTTGGAGTTGTTTGAGACGGATGTTGGTGATGTTGAGATGCACCGGGATTACTTTTTTGCTGTTGCGAGGGATGGGAGTCAGGGAGTTCGTGTCAAGATTCGACCGTGATTTTCTGGTGGGCAGCGATCATGAAGTGGTTCGGTATAGGTTGAAGGGTTTCTAGTAGGTTTCCTCGGAGGGTTGGTGCATTTCGTTTCTCTTTTGGATTTACAGTGAAGGGGTTTCTTGATAACGCGTTTTTTGGGTAAGGCTAGGAACCGCTTTTCTATCGAGTAATTCCAATTTATCTCGCCGTCAGATATCTTCCTTCAGCTTTGTGTGCATACAGTGGAAGTTTCGAGTTGGACTCACTCATTGGTACTAGGATGATATCAAGCACCCATCACTTAGCGGGCCTGTTCCGCCTTCTTGTCAGGCTTTGAAATCTCACGTTACAAATCACAAAATGATTTCCCATAATACATCTCTACCCCTTGTATGATCTGATAGGATCGTATACGATCGATGGCACAGATGGTATCATGAGAATATTTGTCGCAATATCGTTCAGGATGCGGGAAGCTGCCTGTCCAGTAAGCTACATGACGCTTTAGGTCGCCTGAGATTCGTAATCAACATTCTCTAGCTTCGGATCGGATCTTTTTTTGCGTAAAATATGTATGTAGCTAGAGAATCCGTGCAGCATTCGAACGACCTGACAAATCGCGGGGTCAACGGACTTTATACCACGGAAATAACATTGTGAGACTTTTTCCTCTGGGAGGGAAGCCGTTGATGCTGGAAGCTGGGCAGTCGACGGAAACAAAGCCCGGATTTTCACCTGCGCAGAAAGCTACTAAAAGACACCAGAGAAATAGTCAAAAAGTAGAGAAGGAATCCTTAGTATCTAATTCGCAATAAACAATTTCCAGCCCATTTTCTAGCAGGTTAGGGCCGTTATTTCCGTTTGTGTAGAGGCAGTGTTCCGAGAGATTAAAACAGACAAAGAGGACAACAACTAAAGCTTGGTAATTGGAGGAGTATTCTAGGCTGTGAATTAGAAGAGGTTCGAGAGATCTAATACCAAGAAGGAGTTACTTCCCGAGGAACCTCATTTCAAACCTTATTTCCGAATGTTGCGGCGCTGTTCTTCTTGTGTAACTGGATCTATAATACGAGGAAATTGTAGTACGGGGCCATGCACGCAAGGGCCGTAAAAAAAAAGAATGAGAGACTTTATTAGTATAAGATGTAAAAAAATCTAAACCTATTAAATAGGAAAATTATTCTTTTCTTCAGTCCCATTCTATCTCAAGATGAAGTTCTTCACGCTCATCACTACATTCGTTTTCTCGCTTACCACCGCAACAACACTTCCACCACCACTTGGCAGCCGGCAAGAACCAGTGTCAAACACTAGTGGCTTACAAATAGATCTCGGCTACTCGATCTATGAAGGGTCTCTAAATACTACCAGTAACCTCAATGTCTGGAAAGGAATTCGATACGCATCCCCTCCTATTGCAAACCTCCGTTGGCAATCTCCTCAGCCTCCGATTCAAAATCGAAGTTCGGTGATTAAAGCAGACGGCTTCCCGAATCGATGTCCGCAGACAATTTATAACAATGGTTCCCCACAGTTTAACCTCGATTTCGCAAATACCCCCAGACAATCGGAGGATTGTTTATTTTTAAGTATTTCCGCTCCGGCAGATGCTGAGAATCTTCCTGTGTTTTTTTGGATCCATGGAGGTGGATATGGAGGTGGAGATGGCGATCAGGATTTTGGTGAATTCATGGGTACTAATAATAATTCTTTCGTTTCTGTTGCTATTCAATATCGACTTGGAGCATTCGGGTTCTTGGCCGGTGATGAAGTCAATAGAAGTGGTGTTTTGAATGCCGGAATTAGAGACCAAACGTTCGCTTTGCAATGGGTTCAGGATTACATCCATTTATTTGGAGGTGATCCTCGGAAAGTGACGATTGCGGGTGTCAGTGCTGGTGGTGGGAGTGTGATGCTTCAGGCCATGGCTTTTGGGGGGGAACTTGGGACTTCGCTTTTTCAAAATGTAAGGCACTTTCTTATTTGGATGGTAGGTGCTTACCCTGTGATACTTAGGTCATTGCTGCGTCACCTTATGTTCCGATGCAGCACGAATATAATGGTCTGGTGCCAACTCAAGCATACAACGCTTTTGCCGAAGCGGTGGGCTGTTTGACGGGTAACGCAGTCGGGAGCCCCTCTAATTCGCAAACCACATTTCAATGTCTTGTATCCAAAGATTACGCTATTCTTCAAAACGCGAGTGCAATCGTCGGTGGTTCTGGACCGTATGGAACATGGGGAGGATTTCTTCCCGTGACAGATGGGAAATATATACGGAAAGCTCCGAGTGGTCAGTTACTTGAGAAGAAAGTAAATGGGTTAAGAGTTCTCTCTGGGGTATGATTTCTATTCTTACATTTTACTCGAATACTAATGATCTGGAAATAGAACAATGCTCTTGAAGGTCCTTTATTTGTGCCTCAGAACATCACCACCGAAGAGAATCTAGTAGCCTATGTCAAAGAAACGTTTCCGCTTTTTAGTGATAGCGATGTTGCAAAAACCTTGCGTTACTATCCAGGAAGGTATATCCTATGTTTCTTTGCGTAACTTCGGCATCTGTCACGGCCGTGTGCCATACCAACTCTTTGCTTTATCCCCAACCTTAAAAGAATCATGGTTTCGAATATCTCTAGTGGTCTAAAATCAGGAGGTATTCTGTGTTTATAAACTTTAGATCATTGCTTAGATGATCTCACGAGGATGGACGTCAATTCCAGTTTCTATAAAAACATGAATTCACTCAACGATTCCACAATATATGATGCTAATGCTGCACAGTATTGAAGCCGACAGCGCTACAGCCTCAAAATACGCAACACAAGGTGACACAGGTCCTACAGCCAACGACATGTCCTCAATCCTCAATAGCGACTGGCCATCAACAACGAGCGAACGTTCGTCTTCCCCTCCCGAGTCTCACGAACTCCATCTTACTATTCTTCTAGAACATCTATGCTGAGGTAACCTTTGTTTGCCCATCATACTGGCTGGCCGAAGCCTACGACACCAGCAACGGACGCGAGGCCTACAAATATCAATACTCAGTCCCAGCGGGACTTCATGGCACGGATGCTACTGGTTATTTCGGACCAGCAGCACAAAATCAAGGACCGGATCTTCTGAGGGCCTTCATGAGTATGCCTTTCCCTTCCCTTGACATTCTTCATTAATTGAGATATCGTGTAGCCATCTGGGGAAACTTTATCACCAAGAATAACCCATCCATTTCATCTTCAATTGCTACAGGAGCCGCAACCTCCAATATCTCTTCGTTAGTATCGTCAGCCACAACTCAGAGTGTCACAAATTGGCCTATCTACACCGGCGCGTCACCATTTCAACTGAACATCAATCAAACTGGGGGTCAACCATTCAGCGAGGTTGGTGTTACGTTCCTTGGAAAGGCTATCAACGTCACAGAGAGTGAGGGTCCTGGATTGAGGAACAATTTTACAATGGTTGATGCGTTTAACTGGGAGGGTGGTCGAGGTGTGAGGTGCGATTTTTGGAGGGCTATGGCACCACTTGTGCCTGCGTGAAAAGATAGCATGTAGAAACTAGAGAATGGTAATACTGACTTCACGGTCACAAGCATGATGCTCTATGGGCTGCATATCTCTTTGGTCGAAACTTGTGATGCAGCCATGTCCGCCTCATCACCAGCAATTATCAAGAAATTATTTAGAAGTTGGACAGAAAAAAAATCAAACTGTAAGAAATCCGAATTCGAGGGGGGGGGGGTTATAGTCGGAGCTAACGACGTAGCGTGTTGGGTCGCCCTAAGGTCGCTCTTTCCCTTCGTGTCTCGACACACCCTCTCGACAACCCTTTCGACAACCCTCTCGTCCGATCTTAACACGTCTCACCTGGCTTGACCTGTTGAGATAGGCGTGCCATCACATGACGCCAATTGTGTCGCTCCTGGCCACGCACCTTATGCACTCTGCTCTCCAGAAGCTTGCTCTTATTACTTCTTCCGATAGAGGAACTCTGATGATTAATTTTTCCCCGGCCCTAGCCATCTTCCTGAGCCCTGTTTTGCGACAGAACTCCATCATTTCGAAAGCAGGCAAGGGATCGTATCTCTCCTTGCCTCCTCGTCCTCATCCTGGCATGACGTGCAAATAACGTGAGTAGAGAAGAACTGGAGGGATTAAAAATGTTAATTGCCAACTCTACCTGATCAATGTTTTTGCAGGGAATAGACACCTTCCGAATCTTATGCTTCGGTGATAACAATTTATCTCTCACTCAAAAATAGCACTGTAGACATACAGTAGCGAGGAGAGGCGAAACACAGTCCAAGAAGTGATTTTGGCAGCACCGTTTTCTGTTAATCGGGGCCTCTGTCTAAAGGCGCGCGAGGGGATTTAGGCGAGAAATGGTGAACTAGTCCTTTTGGGGACTTAGAATCACTTAATTCTCTCATCTAGCCACGATTCATCCTCTTACAGCATTTCGTCACATTCTCCCAATGCACCAAATGCCCTCGTCGATGTCGAACCCATCCAGCATAAGCCACAGAGCTGACAAGCACCGCCAACAAACTCACACTCGCGATCCCCTTGAAATCTTCAGGTCGACCCCAGAAAATCCCCATTATATGCTGACATAACTCAAAGGTGGACACGAAACTGTACTCGACTCCGGTGAAGGAAGATAGAGCGTGTGGTGGGTTCAAGGTTTGCGTGAGTTGTTGAGTTGTGAGATCGAAGATCCATAGACCTAGGCGAGAGAATGAGAGGAAGGCGAATATTATGAATGCCTGGACGGGGAAGGATGGCTTGGGAAGTATGATACGGGTGAGGAAGGTAGAGGGTGAGTGATCTTGAGTTAAGGTCCAGAGGGTGTATAAGACGGGAATCTATTCATCGTCAGAATTCACGCATGAGAGTTGAAGTAGAGGACTCTTACCAGACAACCTAATTGCCAAGTTAGCCCCCAAAGTCCGAATCTCTGCAATCCAGTTTCAGTCACTGATTCTGCCTCTGATAACTCGGGACCACTTTCGAGTAATGGCCTGTCGGATTCCGCATTCGTCCTCTCTCGACCTCGAATGAGACCGTGATTCTTCGCCTTACCCAAATATCTAACGCCAACGGGCGTGACAAGCGTGCTGCTTATTTCTACCAAACTTCCACATGCCCTAGCAACCGTAATAAGGCCCAAAGAAAACCCGGAGCTGAGCAAGAAAGTGATGAACGTCGCGCTGTAGGAGAGAGCTGAGAGATGGAGTAGAGCGAGGGAGAAAGAGGGTATCCACACCGGGGAGGAGAAATACTGTCTAAAGCTATGCAAATATTGTCGAACTGCCCGAGAAGTACTTCTGGTTAATCCTGCTTGCGATTCCGGACCCAATTCGTCATCAAAACCGGAATTGGAACGAAGTTGTGTCACTTTGAGAACTCTCAGTCTAGCATTGCGATCCCAGACTCGCTTAGCACACCATAACTCGATTCCCCAACTCATTGCACTCATGGCAGCGACAGCCAGTATTCCGATACGTACTGTAGTCGTTGATATAACGACAGATATT
Organism: Hymenoscyphus scutula; assembly: GCA_001399465.1. Lineage (NCBI taxonomy): Eukaryota > Fungi > Ascomycota > Leotiomycetes > Helotiales > Helotiaceae > Hymenoscyphus > Hymenoscyphus scutula. The sequence continues at coordinate 167,189 of LKTO01000021.1, forward strand.
ATGATAGGAGCCACAAGTTTGCAGGTCAGATCAATCCTCCTCATTACTGAGTTCAAGTGAGTCAAGTCGTATGGCTCCCCGCTTGAATCAGCAGCTGTCGGAACAAAGTCCCGTTCCATAGATAGCATGTTACCACTGGCACTAAGAGTCTCGACGATCCCAAAAAACAAAATGAGAGCAAATATCCCATTTTTCACAACCGGTGAAATCTCCAGGTGAAATCCGAGTCCTGATAGGGTCCCGCCATTCGTGTTTTCTGGACCTGAAATCAGAAACCACAAGAGACATGCGGTTATTACTGCAATTCGATTGAAGGATATAGTGCTTGAAAGTGTCTTCATACGATTCGGGGACCTATCAACCCATCTTCCCACGACAGAAGCGAAGCAAATGGACGCAACAGTTCGGACGATTCCCCTGGTCAGAATTAGCATCACATGACCATTTTCCTTTTCTTTGAGACCAGAAGTATTACCGTATAGATGAGGTAACCAAAGTATCTGGATATGCATCCGCCGTAAAGATAATCTATGTAAAATGTTAACACACTTCCCACCCTTGACATGGCATTAACAGGATATTCTCACCACCGCAAACTCCTATAAAAAAAATCAGTCAAGCACAACAGAAAACAGCGTTTTCGAAATCATAAAATAAGACGTACATAACTTCTGACATTCCACGTGGAAAGGAAATGACTATCAAAAACAAACAAAATTAGATTTCGATCTGAAGAATTTCGGTAAAACCTAATCGGTGCACGACCCAAAAGTATATGAAGGTGGGTGGGTGTGAGGGGTTTCTGAAAGATCTCTTCTAGAAAAGTTGATCATTTCCATTGTGCAAGATAACGAACCTGGTATATAGATTGACGGCTTGAGATTGAGTCATGCCATATTCTTGTATCGGGTTTGAAGTAGATATCGTGGATATGGATAAGGGAGATGATGGGCGGTGGGTGGTCTGGTGACCTTCCTCCGTGCCTTGTTCGAGGTTTTCGAGGTCTGCCATGATTTGAAATGTCTTAGCTGCCGTTTGGTTGTTCACAGGATACGTTTGAAGCTAGAAAGGTTCCTGTTCTTTATGATTGGAACTATCAAAGGTATTCGAGGAAGTTCTTGCGGTGAATGGAATCAAGCTACCCAAGCCAAGCATTTCCAAGTCCGACTCCACAAGCAGATGAATTGGCCTATCAGAAACATCAATTCAAATCACGTCACATCAAAGAAACAGTTATTGAGAGGTTCCAAAAAATAATATTCAGCAGCAATGAAGCCCTAGAAATCCCCAACCCATGTTATTCAAACTTCCCAACTCAATTCTCCAAGCAGGAGTAAAAAGTTCCAACCTCGAATCCAAAAAAGAGTTCCCCATCAAAAAATGTACTCCACCATCGCCCAATTCGTAAAACCAACGAAAGACGCGGTCTGCCACCCAAAGCCGTGTGTGAATCATATCAACGCCATCATAAATTGACCATCGTCCCTGCCGCAAAGTCTGTCCCCCAAAAAAGAAGTCGAATCCGTCACTTCATATCCAATCCAAAGTGTCCCCAATCCTCAAACCCTCCCCCAAAAGTAGATTGTGTGAAGGTTGTTTATAGGGAACCCATTCTCTCCTCCAAACCACCCCAGTAGACGAGTGGTCTTGGTTCTAGGATCTCCAATCCAGTTCCGAAGGACTTCTTCTCTTCCTCCATGTGCATCATGGATGGTTGTCGGTGCATGATGGCGTTGATTTGAGATGCTTGGGAGGAGGCGTTGGAAATGTACGAGTCTCGGCTGTTAGACATCATTGAAGAGTCCGAAGGGGAACGAGAGCGGCGGAGGGAAGTGCGGATGCTGGAGAAAGAGAGGGAGTGGAAGCGTGTGGTATGCATTTTGACGGTAAAGGTTGAGGTATCGAGGTGGTGAGGTGAGAGGAGGATTGAAAGTTGAAGAAGGTTGAAAAAAGGTAGAAGGCGGAGAAAGTATTGCAAGTAATATAAAGCTTCCAGGTCAAAGATTGATTCGGGAAGTAAGGATTAGGTTCGAAAATAGTTGAAAGTTAAAGTGGTTGGTTGGTGGAGTGCAAGTAATGCGTGTGGGGTAGGTTGTATATCGAAGGCGCAGCCTTGTGGATTAAGAGGTACGTAGAACTGAACGAGTGACGAGTCTTTTAGACTTTGTAAAGCAACCTCTTCTCAATCTCCTAAAAAGCTGATGAAGGCGAAATAGAAAAGACTTAATCTGAAGTTGCGTACACCCCGTTACTTAAGTGGCACCGCTCTCACCGAGGACCACGCTAGGACTTCCTATGCCGTCCTAGAAATAGACGAGAAGTTTGGAGCAGGCGGAGATCGTCAGGGTTGAACAGAAGCGAGTCTCAGGGAGATCAGGGGGGCAGGGAGGATGAGAGAGAGAATGACAGGCAAAACAGAGGTAAAAATGCAATAGAAGACGAACTTGGACGAACTTGGAGGTGGCGTGCAAACAAACGACCCTGCTTGCTCACCTTGCTGTGGCTTTTGGTCAATGCGAGGGGTGTTACAGAAGGGTGGGAACGCTGAGAATGACTCCGGAGGAGTCGTCTCGGCGGACAGGGAGGATGAGGTGATGAATTTCGACAAACTCAGGGGAGAGGGAGCAGGCTCCCGAGAATTGGGAATTCGGCTTCTGCGCCAGAACGGAGGCTGAATCTGCAACGCAGCAAAACAAGTTCGAGTAAGAAACTGTTCCCAGAATTCTGGTGTGGTGTGTCTTGATCTGCTCATGACCGGTTCTGCTTGACTTACTGGCTCTTCAGTAACCGTGGTGTGACAATGCCTAGAAGGATGGTCTGCGATGCCCTGGAAAGGCACGTCGGGCATTTTGACAACGTTTCGGTGGATGCGGTGGGCATGCCCAAAGAGCCTCGACTGCCATTGAGCCCAGACCTTGAGCTTCATGAAGCCCGTATCACGACCCCTATGCTCTTCGTCTACCATATGCCTATGCTTTCCCCTTCAGGGTCCTCAGCCCTGGAGACGACGACATTGAGGCTGGGAGACGTCACCTTTTCCTCACCTCATTCTAAGATAATTACAGCAGGAATTAGACGTACTAACTTCGTAATATCGTTGACGATTTCTCAAAATACCACACCAGCCGAATTTTCCCAGATGCGAGCTGCCCAGTCAACCATCACATTCACAACACCGCTCAGACTATCCCCACCGTCACCAACTGCCCAAAAATCACACGCTGCAATTCAAAATTTCTCAAACCAGAACCCAAGCCGGTTTGATGCACATCAGCCGATCTTTTTTTTTCCACTGCACGGAGTAAAGATGAGATTGTGAGGGTGAAGCGAAATCCTCAAGAAACCTGAACCACGCATGCGACAGGTTTCACCCCTTCGCTTCTGGTCTAGTGGCGAGACCCCCCGAGACCCCGTCCCGCAATAAGGGGGGCCCAACCCTACTTGATACTGCCAAGCTCCGTAAGGGACGGAGACACCTGAGCCTCAGTCAGGTTGCATCTTTAAGATGGTTGATATATCCTCTGATATGAATGGATTTCACGAGTGATGGGTGACATGCTTGGTCTCAGGTTCACCTCGTGTAAATATTCCCGTCCACAACACAAAACAAAACAGTCTGTATAAAATTCTGATCCTGGACAAACATTGTTTCGTACTCGCGTATCGATTGCCAATCTGTTTCAATTTGATTCCTTACCCCACTACGAATTCCATACCATCAATATTTGCAAGAGTATAGTCCAAATAATGCTCCGAAAATCAATGGAGCCGAAATTAGAATAAAAATATCGGAACTCCCGAATCAGGAAAGACCATTCATTCTCAGTTGTGACATTGTTTCATACATATTACGTTTGGATCGAGTGTGAACCTCTAATCCCCGTTAAGGAAAAAAACTCCCTAGCTATGCAACAAAATAATAAGAAGTCCCTTCTTCCGTCTATTTCGCCTGCTCCACCGTTTCCTGAGGAAAATGCACCAGGTATCTGCGCAAAAAAAAAAAAAAACCGCCAAAGCAACCGGCTCAATCGCTACACATCATACAAAGAAACTAAAATAAAAAATCACCCAGTACACATCTGGTTTCCGAATACCTGTATTTACACCTCTTTTCTTCCATGGAAACAAGAAATTCATCATGAGGCCGTGATGTTCATTAACCCAAGTCCCTCCCCAAACCTATTATGCAACCCGCACGGACAATACCCGAATGTTTCGCAGATGGAAACCCATCCCTCTGCATCTTGAATGTAAATGAATGAAATATTTTCCTGCTTTCCTCCTATCGAGTCCCTTCCCTGGGATCGGGTCGTCTCGTGGTGAAACTGCGTCTAATGCTCTCTCCCCACGCTGATGTCTCGAGTACTTCGAGAACATTCTCAGCGCTGACAGCACTTCCACGTCGGCTGCTTGCTGTTGAATTGGGCGCCGACAGCTGTTGTTCTCCTTCGAAGCTGAAGGCTGAATTGGTCGGTCGATGTGGTGAGAGTTGTGGTGATCTCTGCGGTGTTCTCCCAGGACTAGAGGTCCATGGACTTGCGGGAGACAGAGGACCTCCGCTCGAGAACGACTCGGTCATGCGATGTCGGTTAGCACCATCTAACCCATGGGTAATAAATGAACTGCGGGGGTCGACAATGTCCATAGGCGAGAGTCGTGATGATGCATGCGCTTTTTCTTTTCTCTTTCTCGCAATCTCCTCTTCGTCGTCCACGTAAACCTCTGGACCAAGTTGTGGCACATCAGTCATGCGCCCTGATCGTTTCTTTTCTAGGTGTTTTCTAAATCTTCGTGACCAGTACCTAAACACATATTGTTAGCAAGCAATAGTTGACAGCGTCAAGGGATCCTTACATGGTGTCGAAGAAGCCCAGAACGATCCGCCTGCGTATTTCTTCCTCTACTCGTTGAAGTCGGGCACGGCGACGTAAGAATTCCTCAAGTCTGGAAATGTTAGATAATTCAGAGAACACTAGTGAGTGGGAATCGACTTACTTTAAACTCTTGCTGTCACTGATGACATTGTAATGGGCAAGAACCATCAGGACGGTTGTAAACGATATACCAACATCTACTTCCGCTGATACCATGACTTCTTCGTAGAACAAATTGTAGCGAGCTCTTGCGATCCGAACTTCTTGGGGGTCAATCATCGCAAGACGCTTATTGAGGGCTTTTAGGTTGACCCCGCTTGACCCGCCAGACGCAGCCATGGAGGAGATCCTCCCAGATGTAGGCCCCCCCTGAATATCCTCCAAAATACTGCGAATAGAATTTTCATGACTGTATATTCGCATCTGGAACACGCCAGAAAGTTCTCCAAGTAGGCGAGGGAATTGCTCTTTTGATATGAACCCTGTTCCTTCAGGATCCAATGTAGCCCAAGCTTGCTTGAAGCGCCGAAGTTCCTCTCTACTAACCTTCCCAAGGCCACTAGAATGTTGATAAACGTAACTAAAACTCTCATAAATCAGAGAAACGAATAGACTCGTAAAGATGTACATGCTCAGAATGTTCCAGGATATGAAGAGCGCCCTTGCCCAATTGGTGCTTCCGCAGTCACTTTGAAAGAAACTATCCGGATGTTTGTTGCAAAACGGTGGCTCTATACCTGCGAAATCTTCCATGATATCGTTCCAACCCTCCCCAGTCGACATTTTAAACAGCAGAATAAGTGCTTTGGGGACAGTTCTGAAGTTCAAGTTCCCATTCTCGCTGGCACCAAATCGGGTAAGACCAAAGGTCTGAGTCATGGCTATAGCGAAGACGAGAAAGAAGACAAACCAAGTGGCTAGAAGATTACCGATATTTGTCAAACTAGCAGCCGCAGTCTTAAAAAGCTGATCAAGAGCATCGTTCCGCGGAATCAATAGAAGAACCACCGCAACCAGAAAAAGTTTGTGGAGTTGAATGTAGACCTGTCTTGTGGGGTCCACCAAAAGTATAATGGTTGAAACAAGGGTCCCCACGACGGCAAATATGGAGAAGACGTCCCAGGAACTTCGACGGAATCTCGACCAGCTAAGTCCAACGATTCGTATAATTATGTTTGCCAGATAAAACACATTAAAGGCGAGGAAGACAAAATTTCTCGCCTTATCCCAACCAACTGGCTCGGGGTAATATTCAACCAAAAGGATGATGAGGTGTAGAACGAGAACGACGGTTATGGACCTTTGCCATCTCCCGTACTTTCTTACGGCTCTTTTATAGCACCAGTCCTTCCAGCCCCTACCAACAGTCGTCGAAGGTCGTTTCGAGGGAGAAACTTGTTTGAGAAGTTTTCGCAATTCCAGCCATGATCTTTGTTCGGCCGTCAGAAAAGCAACTCCAGTTTGCTCAGTATAGTTACGCATGAAAACCGAGATGAACAGTGTGAGCACGAAGACGGTGGCGAGAATATTGAAGATGACGAAAAAGAGGGCGTTTCCCTCTGCATTTCGGGGTGTAGGTTGCAGTCCAGGGCCGACGATGCTTTCGGCGGCCCACATAACGTCGACCCATCCTTCCTGGGAAACGATTTGGAAGAGAATGAACAGAGAGCTGCCGAAATCGTCAAAATCGTAATAAGAGTTCTGCGCTACGCGAGGTTGGATCATCGGCCATTGATTACTAAAGGGGGTCGCCTGATATTCGCCGAAACAGTCACTGAGGTTGTTGCTTCCATTAGGAAAATTGGAATCATTGCACGAGACGAGTCGGCCATTGAACAGGTTGACACCATAAACCGCGAAAGGAATTAAAAGAGACAAAGAGACGAAGGCAGCCTAGTAATTTTTAGCGAGTACCAAAGGAGGGATGTGACACAACATACAGAAAAGAATTTAGAAAATCCAACGACAATCAGCGAATGGAAGGTCTCTCGGGCACTGTCGCTGACATTCAATAACCTCAATGCTCGTAGAGCTTTGAAGGCCCCAACAGCTCGGGACACATCGCCGTCATCCATGAGCGAAGTAATAACGTTGATCCAGAACGTGATCAAAACGACCCCGTCAATCATGCCCCAGGAGCTTCTGAAATATGCATTTGGGGTCCAAAAAAGGCCATCCGCAAGCACTTTTATCAGTGCCTCAATCGAAAATACGACAGCAAAAGCCATGTCAACCCACACAAACCAATTTCGAACATTGAACGTGTGGTGGTCGAAGTACTCCTTTTGATAAAGGGGCGTGGTTACGCAAGCAAGTAGGACCATTGCCACAATCGAGGCATATATAAAAGCAGAAAAGGCATACCATACAACCCTGTTTGGTTCTACGCCTTCTATTCTCTCGCCTCCACGACCCGGCCCAACAATCCTCTGACAAAAACGCCGAATCGGGTTCGTGGGTGTGAGAAGAAACAAAGCGTTGTTATAAGTTGGGTGTCTGGCTAAGAACTCTCTTTGAGCCTTTTTTCTCTGCGAGGTTGCAGATACAGCTTCCTTGGCAAGGGTTCTTGCATCCGTCGATTCGTCTACGCGGCTTGAAAATTGGATATTTGAATAGAACGGATTCGGTTCTCGGTTCCAAATGCGGTTCTTGAATTTTCCCCTGAATCTCGAGAAGAAGCCGGCATTGGTGGTGGGGTTGTCGGCGGTGGGAGGAGTTTCAGAGGCTGCGGGGGTTTGCTCAGCAGCACGAATTTCATCGTCGAGGAAATCCTTCACCACCGCGTCTTTTAGAAGCATTTCCATGGTGGCCGGACCATAATCCAGTGGATCCTTCGTTTTTCTCGCTTTACCAAACCGGAAAATGGCAGAAAGTGAAAGATTGCTCGAGTCGCCACCCAGCTCCTTCCTGTTTAAAAAGGCTTTTACCTGATGCATACGTTTTTCGTCCTCCGACACATCGAAATTCTCTTGAATGACCGCTATAAACATGTTGACCAGAATAAAATTTGCCAGGATAAACCACCCAATGAGAAACGCGGCGCCAATCCATGCATTGTCTCGGGACCTGCCGGCTCCAGTTACATTGTAGAGGATGGTGGTCCAATTTTCGCTCGACAGTATTTGATACATTGCAAGGAAAGCATTGTAGATTGTGTAAAAGGTCGCAACCGTATCACTTCCATCGTCGCCTTGCTGTTCCAGCTCACCTCGGAATAGTTGAACAGCGAATATCGATATGAGAAAGGTGATGAGAAAAACGAACAGCATTAGATTGCCAATACCACTGGAGTTTCCGAGAACGAGTGTAATCAACTTCTTTGTAACTGGCACCGCTATGATGACGCGATAGATCCGAAGAAGCTGAAAAAGCGTCAACCACGCGTAAGGCGTCCCTGAATTGCGAATCGGTGGGATTAAAATGACCATCGTAATAATAACAAGTCCTAAATCGAACCAATTTTTCTTATCTCTTGTGAATCCCCGCCAGTCCACGGCAAATCGGAGGATTATCTCGATAAAGAGAATAAAAGTCACAACAACCTCGGAATTGTCAATAAATTTCCCTCTTGTTACCGACATGGTTGAGCTTCGGGAAGCCTGGCACACGATATCGTAGGCAATACAGAGAATCCAGAACCACTTTGTTTTATCGAATAATTTTTTGAGGTTGTTCAGACGAGGCGGTGCTTCAGGGTCATGTGTTGGTAGCATGTTCTTAACATGGGCAGCAAATGCACTGGCTTTTCCTTCTTCTCGAATTACTTGGAAAGACGAAGTTATAACAGCGATCAGTAAATTGAGAAGCCAAAGCATCATAATCATGATACCACCAGCAAAGAAAAGGGCTGTGGCCAAGTAATCCGAGTCCATTGTATAATACATGAGGTCCGTGTAGGTATTCGCAGTCATGATTACGAAAACCAATTCTAGGGATTGGAATATGTTGTCGAAACTGATTGTGCCGTTAAAGGGAAGGTGTTGTTGCTCAAGCTCGATGCAATAAGAGCCCTGGGGGCAAAGATAGCCTTTTATGGCGTTGTTCGAGGATGGCAAAGCATTTAGTGCGATGGTCCCATCTAATGGCCCTGGGGCCTTTCTCCAGGTTTCGTGCCCACCAGATGAATTGAATTGACCACCACAAAATTGCTCGCTCTGCACCCACGCACTTCCAGTTTTGTTAAATGGGTCCTGAGGGTCTACCCAGACACATTGTCGGTCCAAACTTGACTTAAAACTTTGCACGCCAATAACAGCAAATAGAAGCCAAAAAAAGCCAATAAGGAAAGAAACGTTGACCAGTAGTGGGGCGGCTTTCTTTAAACTTCGAAGAATCACCTAAAAACATGGTTAGCACGGTGAGTGGTCAGAGTGGCATGATACATACTGCAGTACCGTGTGTGAGAGCCAGGAGCCGAAGAATCCGTAAACAACTCAACATCCTGAAAACATAGAGATGTTGGGATGCCTCTATTCCTGTCACTCCCAAAACAAAAGCCACCCAGAATGCACAAACAGCCACAAAATCAAGTCTGTTAAAGCCATGTCGGAGAAATGCACGCCTTGCTAACTGAAGCCGCTGCGCCTGTTCGACGGTCCTCACTTTATCTCCCTGGATGGCAGTGAAGGATCGGAGAACTGTTGGGGCGCTGAGAGATGGTGAGGGACGGGTGCCTTTGGTAGAAAGCCCACGTTGTGGCTTGAAAACGGCACGGTATTTGTCCAAGATAATTGCCTTCGCCCCAACCTTTCCCTTCGTTGAGCTGTACTCGGGTGCATTGAGTATAAATCCAGATACGATGATTCTTGCGATGATTTCCAGTGTGAAAATGACGAACAATCCAAATATAGCATAATCGGTCGGATTTCCACCCCATTTCTTCGGACGTGGAATTTCAAACACGCTCTTGGAAGATTCTACCGCGAGGAGTATTGTTTGAACCATAATAAGTATTAGAATAACTGGCTCCGTGAGAGGATATACCAATACGTCACATAGCCAATTCCTTACTTTACTGTCCGAAGAAAATATCCCCAGTGATCTGCCCTGCAAAGGATTGGGGGGCTTCTCTATTTCTTCTTCATAAGACTTCACAGGCTCGCTTTTCCCAAAGAACTTCATTGCCTTTTCAACAGGTGCAGTGGGCAATTGGGCCTGAGGATTGGGGCCGGCTGCTAGTGGATCCTTTTTGCGTTTTGGTTGAAATCGGATTTCCTCTTCATCACTTAAACTCGCCATGGTAGATAGACTAGGCTGTCTTGTCAGGCGACTCGCTCGACGAGCAGCAAAATCAATCATCTCGGCCTCTCCACTAATATTGACCACGCGCTGTGACATAGCCCTGACGATAGAACCAGCTCTCAAGAAAGCGCCAGAGGTTGTGGAGGGCGAACGAGATCTGGACTGATTTTGCGCGTCAGGAGCAAGTGAAGCTCCATAGCTGTGTCCCCTTGAGCGACCAGCTCTGGGTGATCGTCCTTGTTCAGCCGACCCAAGACCATCAGCATGCCTGGAGCTTCTCCGCCGTACCTGATCGGCCGAATCAAAATTGACGCTGTGGAAGCTTTCTGATCTATTGTGTCGCTGTCCCCCGGAACTATACACCTCTGCCCCACTTATAGGTTGGAGGTGGCTCGCGTCGGTAAGGGGTATGCTGTCAGAACCCTCAGAGGGAAAATAGCTCGTTTGGTTTCCAAAATACTCGTCGCTAGCATCTCCATAGGGTGATATTCGATCAATATCGTCGGTTCCGTAGGTGCCAAAGGGGGAAAAGGTGCTGGGAGCTGGGGATGGCTGGGGGACTTGAGAAATGCTGATATCTGGTACACTGAGGCCTGTAAATGCCATTGCCGCTGCAAAGGAAGACGTATCTACTGGAGATGAGGGAGTTTCTGGTTCGTCATTATAATTGCGGTTCTGTTGTTCCCTGCTCGACTGGATTGAAACGGGAGGCCTCGAGGGTCTCTCGGTTCGACTTGGTGATCCATTGTCCACCCGTTCGTAGCCACCACTGGTCGGCCGTGAGGTTATACCGCCCAATATACTCCTCCCCCGCGTGTGTTGCCGGCGGCCATCAGCCAAGTCGACGGACTCTGGTGGAGGACCGAGATTTTGAAGAGGAATCGAGTGAGGAGGGGTAGAGGGACGCGACGGATCCTGTGAATTGGGAGGTGGCATTATGGCCTATGCCAATGACCCGAAGGCCTTGCTGGTATCGTTGGAGCCTGCTCTCGCAGGTTGAGATTGGAGAAATTAATTGTGTCGAGTGCTGTGTCGCCTGTCGAGGTTCGAAAATGCAATGCGCTGCCCGGCCGTATGTGCTTCTCAGGTTGTGGTCATCATGGGAATGGTGCTGCGAATAACGAGGGGATTCGGAAGGGGGTTTTGGTGGAGGGAATTCTACTTCCTCGGCCTTCTGTGGTGGGTTCAGGTGTATATGGAGTTGTAGTGTTGGTGTTGGTAGTTGATTGAAGTCAATCAGATCTGTTTTCACTTCTGTAACAGTTCGAGGTGGTGAGCGAGCGAGCGATATGCCCTGCGCGGCTGTGCAATCAATGGGCCAGGCCAAAAGTAGGTAAAAGCCGAACCCCTGCCCGACAGGACAGGTACGAGTTGCGAACACTATTCCTGGCAAAAGGTGCAGCGAAGTCCCCAGAAGTGACGCGGAGAGTACTGGGTAGGTATAGGGATTGGGGCAGTTGGACTGAATGTACGCCCCTTTCCCAAGTACAGTAGTGACAGTACTGACTGGTAGGAGAATTTAATCACGAAAAAAGTAAATTCAACATTTTAGAGCCTATTAGATTATAGTTAAATCCATCTAACGGAGCCGCGAGTAAGATTTCGGAGGTTTGCCGAATGGAAAATGTCAGCATCTGGCACTTAGACTTGTACTGGTACGGGGCATCCCAAGAGAGGGTCACGTGATGGGGATCCTCAGCCACTGGCTGGATTTAGAACTGGGTTCTTCGCGCCAGGCTAGTATCGCGTCGGTAACGGGACGGGACTTTTTTGAATGGATGAACACCACACCCACCTATCTACTCACACTTGCACTTAGCAACAACGCGTGCCTTAGTCTTGCTCTCATCGCAGACAACAATACCATTCTTCCCACCTTCCAATCTCGATAACAACCGCCATCCCTCCATTATTGCTGCAACCGCTTCAGCCTCAACATGGTCTCCTCGCGCAAGAGGGGCCGTCAGGAGATGGAGGAACCTGTCGCGACCGAACCCCCCAAAACGAAAGAGCCCACTATGCTGGACCGCATACGGAATATGTGGGAGTTCGCTGCTCTTACCCAATACATATTCACCTTTGGGAAAGCCCTCAAGATTGACGAGAACATGGACACCGAGGCAGGTCTCCCTTTGGACTACACCGACCCTTTCTTCACGCTAATACCTTCACTCTAGGAATTGGAAATGGAATGCTTGAAGCATCACTCAACCGTTCTACAAGATCTCGGTCTCGCTTTTTTGAAATTCGTTTCCTCCCATAGGGGATTGACGTAGGCCTGCCTCTGTCCCCAGTCGGGTCCCCATCCACTGACCATATATGTAGGCCGGAGATTTTTGACGAGTATACAAGACGACAGTATGTTGCGAAAGCACCTGACCGCAACCCTTTCGGTGTCGAGGAAGAGCCTGCTAAGTTTGCCGAGTTCGATATTTTTACTAAGGTAGGCTGCATCAACCGGCGCAAAACATATGCATGCTAACGCTCATGGCTCCAGATCCGAGTACTACAACAACTTACTCAATGGACGATGGTAAACCCAGACCGCATTCGAGAAAGGATGGATGAGCAAAAGGATGTTGAACAAGCAATATGGGTATGTTTCAGATATGATATCACAAAGGGCATTGCTAACGCCCGTTCAGCGCGTCGAGCCATTTGGCTGGGACTCGGAAGACCGCACCTACATTGTTCTGGATGATAATCGACTTTATCGTCAAACCGAACCCCCTCCTCCTCCCCCTCCTGCGACGAAAGCGAAGAAGAATTCTAAAAAAGCAAAGGCGGCATCACGCGCGAGCAAACGAAGAAGAATATCTGAAGCTGTGGAAAGCGAAGCAGACGCCCAGGATGATACCATTTTGGGTGATGATGTAGTGAAAGAAGATGATGGACTAGGAGGGATAAAGTGGGAGTGCCTTGCTATTACTTTCGAAGATTTTAACACATTTCTCGCCACTATCGAAAAGAGTCGAGATCCGAATGAGAAGATTTTGCGTCAACGAATCGTCGATGACCTATTGCCCATTCTAGAGAAGCAGGAAGAAGCGAACAAACGCAAGGCAGCTCAGAAGGAGCGCGAGCTATTGAACCTGGAGAAATTAGCCATGGCTAAAAGATCAAGCAGAATTGCGGGCAAGATGGAATCGCAGAAACAGGAAGAGGAGGCTCGCGAGGCAGAACGTAAGAAACATGCGGATTTAGCTATGGCTAAGAAGGAGCAAGAGAAGTGGCTCAAGCTTGAAAAAGAGCGCGAGTCTCGCATGGTGACTCGAGAGCAACGACTAAAGGAAAGAGAGGCTCGTCGAATATTACATGAGGAGGAGCTTGCGAACCTTTCCGAAGATAGTAAAATGGTCGAAGCTGGTGCTGGTCGTCTCTCCGAACGTCATCTTAAAGCGGAAATAGAACGGAAAAAACAAGCACTCGAGGAACTTGCGGAAGAAGAAGATTGGATATTCGATTGCATCTGCGGCGCTTACGGACAGATTGACGATGGTACTCATAGTATTGCATGCGACAAATGCAACATATGGCAACACAGCAAGTGTGTTGGGGTCAGTCAAGTAGAGGCGGACCGAGAGGATTTTTCCTTTGTTTGCAAGACCTGTGAGCGCAGAGCCTTGGATGAAGAACGAGCCAAAAATCGCCCACCGATCAAAATCAAACTCAATCGACCTGGATCCTCCTCTTCTGCTTTGCCCCCAATGGCACCGAGTAGCACGCCTGTCGACTCGGTTCCCTCGGTTAACGGTTCTCATTCAGACAAACAGGAAGCCCCACGGGCAGTGCTCAGTTCGCCAGTCAAGTCCAGTCACCAGCAAAATACCCCAAAAATGGCCACATGGCAACCTAATTTGAGTCACTCTGCTGTGCCCCAGATTTCTGGCTCCCCGCAACGACAGAGTAGCCCAATTCTTCCTCCTCCCAAGTTTAATGCCCGACCAAATACAGGCGCCAACGGTTCACATACTCTATCCTCGCCCCCGAATGGCAAGCTCAATTTCAGTACCCCTTTTAGTGCTGTACGACCATCGAGTGCTCATGCCTTTTCATCTCCGCATCCCAACAGCCCCACGAACTTGCCACCTCCTGGACAGCCACCAGTCTACACCTTCATGAATGGCAGTGGCATAAACTATAACAAGACTACACCAAGTCAACTATCATCGGTAAGCGACGGTGTCAATGGATCTCGGCAGGTGGTAGATGATGGCAATCCTTTTGGCGGTCCTGTGAACCATCCTTCATCCCCGTTCACCGGTGCGCATCTTTTAACACCCGCGACCAAAGCAAATACTGTCTTGGAATCACCAGCTAGTAGTAAGGTTCCAGATTCAACACCAAACATGCACATATGGAAACCTACTGTTTCTTCGCCTCCACAAGCTGCACCTGTTGCTCAAGAGCCACAAGAAAAGGTGCTTCCTCCAGCCACGATGGGATTCTCACCAACAAAGCACTCGCCTCCACGATCCACGGCATCGAATGGAAGCTTTGGATCTGTGACGCCTTCTGTACTACCACCTGTCGCCTCGTTATCGCCGATTCTCCATGCACAGAATCTTAGTCCTCCGGTAAAAATGGCAGAACCTGAACGGAATAAACTCAACGGACAGGCTTCTTCTCCATGACAGAATCCAAGGACTGGTCAGTTCATGGGTTTCCGGAGGCATTAGCAGTCCTTAGTCCTGACTTGGATTACAACCGGGATCATATCCCTCTTTCCCTCTCTTTTTTCCTTAGCCCCCTTTTTCTTTTGTAGATAGTGTGTTGCTTCCAGCATCTGGGGATTTCTATGCTGGCGCATAATCGCAGACCAAGAGTGATCTGCTGCGACTTTGTTATGAGAGTATGAAATGACCATCTAGATTGGAATGGGATAGACGGATGAGCATTGGGGAAACGACGGATGTACCATCAGTAATAACGAGTATAAATTGAACGAATTTTATCTTTACTGCGGCCTCTTTTTCATATTCTGCATTTTCTTCTGTCGTTTTCCTTTTACCATCTTTTCGGATCACAGAGTATGAGGAGACCTTGGAGAAATTGGGCACGACTCACAATGTTTTCCCAACTTTGGTTGCACTTTAATCTAAAATTTGTTTCTCCGCGCAGGCAAGATTCGTGCATCGTGAGACAACATGGGGCAACAAAAATGTGGAGTTGTTCCCCTTATCGATGACCAATCATCGGACGACTCCCCCTCTTATCAGCGGGAGACGCAGATCCCAAAGTGGTTTTTCTCTTATCGTGAGTTGTTCTTTCGACAGCATCTTTTTTCCGAGGAGATGGATGTGGTGATGATGCATAACAGGCCCTTCGCAAGCTCAGCGAAAGGACGCCCCGGAGAAGGGTGTATCAGCGGGGCCCTTTCTTTGCTGTTAGGTATCCCCCCCATCGTGCCCTTTGGCCCCGCCAATCCGCGTCTGGGAATTGGCAAACCTGCAGCGGGAACAGCCCACCAGTCCGGACTTGCCTTTGGTATGGTAAGGTAGGCAGGTAGGTCAATGGTATGTCGTCTCCGAGGATGTGGTGGGAGATGGTCTTTACGCAGCGTTATAGGTGAGGCCTTTTTGGGGTGCGGGGGCTGGCTGGGGTTTTCTATCTTTCTATGTCTCTCCTGCCACTTCTTCTTTCTGAGGTGTTTCTGAACATATTCTTCCGTTCTTACTTTGTATGTTTTGCGATATATGCTTTTCCTGTGATACAATTATACAGACGAGATTGATGAGTGCGTAGCCACGGCGGTTCGAAGTGTTGAAGCACGAAATATACCGGAATCGACAAGATGTCGGATAATTGGCAGCCTCAAGTGCCTGTCCAGGAGATCAAGGCGGGTCCGATTGAAAACGGTCCTGATGGAGTAGTAGGGTCGAAGGATCAAAGTAATGAAGGTCAGCGGAAGAAGTTGGTTATTGTTGGATTGGGAATGGTGGGAATCTCATTGATGTGAGTGGCTATCCTAGGAATTCTCCAAGTCGGTGGGCAGAACTAATAGAATGCCAGTGAGAAATTGATGAAGCTCGATGCGAAGAGACGCGAATGGGATATCATTGTCATAGGAGAGGAATCACATCTTGCGTACAATCGCGTTGGTTTAACGAGTTTTTTTCAACATCGAAAGGTGGAGAATCTGTATCTCAATCCTAAAGAATGGGTAACAACTTTCTGCTACTTCTAAATATGAAGGGGGCAAAAATTAATAGATTGATAGTACACGAACTGCCCGCCTGGTTCCCTGAACTACCATCTCAACACCATGGTTACCGAAATCCATCTTGAACAGAAACTTGTCTCGTGCTCATCCGGTGAGACGGTTCCTTACGATGTCCTCGTTCTGGCCACCGGATCCGATGCTCTCGTTCCCAAGCACACACCGGGTCACGATGCAAAAGGCGTTTTCGTCTATCGAACTATCGAGGATTTGGAGAAACTCATCACCTACTCGGCGGAAAAGAAAGGCACGTGTGGTGCTGTTGTAGGGGGTGGACTTTTAGGTTTAGAAGCGGCAAAAGCAATGATGGATCTAGAGAACTACGACAAAGTTAAACTTATCGAGAGGAACCGTTGGGTTTTAAGTCGACAACTGGACTCCGACGCTGGAGGACTTGTTGTCGAACAAGTGAGAGACTTGGGGCTAGACGTCATGTTGGGCAAACGAGTAGGGAAGATTGAAGTCACGGAAGACAATTCAGTCAAGGGTGTAGTGTTTGAGGATGGGGAGACGATGGAGTGCTCCACGATTTGCTTCGCTATTGGTATCAAAGCCCGAGATGAACTTGCGAGGAAAGCCGGTATCAAATGCGCAGATCGCGGTGGTGGAATTGTCGTCGATGGAGAATTGAAGACCAGTGCACCAGATGTTTACGCCATTGGGGAGTGTGCTAGTTGGGAGAATCAAACTTTCGGTCTCATCGCTCCAGGTATTGAGATGGCTGATGTTTTGTCTTTCAATCTTACGCAAGCGAAGTCTCACGCCTATCGGACTTTCAAACGACCGGATTTGAGCACGAAGTTGAAGCTTCTGTGAGTAATAAATTCCACGTTAATGTAGAAGAGTACTAATATATCGCAGGGGAGTTGAAGTCGCCAGTTTCGGAGACTTCTTCGCAGACAGAGATGGTCCCAAACATCTTCCTCTACGAGCTGCTAAGGGTAAAAAGGAGGGAAGTCCAGATGCTCTACGAAAACTCACAAATGGACAACCTCCTTCTCCGGTGAAGGCTTTGACATACAAAGATCCCTTCCAAGCTGTTTACAAGAAATACCTCTTCACTCTGGATGGCAAGTATCTTCTTGGTGGCATGATGATTGGTGATACAAGAGATTATGTGAAGTTGGTTCCAATGGTTAAGAACCAGAAGATGTTGGATGTAAGCTATTTTTCCATTTAATAATGGTGGCTTGGGATCGATGCTAACATGCTGCAGGTGCCACCGAGTCAATTTATTCTAGGTGCTAGCAAGGAGGGGGACGATGGTGGAGAAGATCTTGATGATGATACTCAGATTTGCTCTTGCCACAATGTTACCAAGGGAGATGTGTGCGATGTTGTCAAGGATGGTAGTTGCAAGAGCATTGGAGATGTGAAGTCGTGTACGAAGGCTGGAACGGTAATTACTCCATTTCTCCTCTTCTTCAGAACCACGCCAGCTTCTCTCAACTCTTGCCTAAAACATGAAAGCTAATGAGTTGTACAGGGTTGTGGAGGGTGCATGCCACTCGTAACCAGCATTTTCAATGCACAAATGAAAGCCATGGGCAACGAAGTAAAAAATCACATATGTCCCCATTTCAACTACTCCCGAGCCGATCTCTACAACATAATTTCCGTCAAACAACTCAAGACTCTTCAAGAAGTAATGAAGGAAGCCGGAAACGACCCCGAAAGTCTAGGGTGCGAGGCATGCAAACCTAGTATCGGTTCCATCTTCTCCTCACTTTACAATAAACACGTCATGGCTAAACCACTCATGGGTCTACAAGAAACAAACGATCGCTTCCTTGGAAATATTCAGAGGAATGGTACTTACTCTGTCGTTCCTCGTGTGAGCGCTGGAGAAATTACGCCTGATAAGTTGATTGTTATTGGAAATGTGGCGAAGAAGTATGATTTGTATACCAAGATTACTGGTGGACAGAGAATCGATATGTTTGGGGCTAAGAAACAGGACCTACTCGCTATTTGGAAGGAGTTAGTGGAAGGTGGTATGGAAAGTGGGCATGCATATGCCAAGTCTTTGCGCACCGTTAAGAGTTGTGTGGGGACTACCTGGTGTCGATATGGTATTGGTGATAGTGTGGGAATGGCGGTCCGTTTGGAGGAGAGGTATAAAAGTATTCGAAGTCCTCACAAAATGAAGGGTGGTGTGAGTGGATGTGTTCGTGAGTGCGCTGAGGCGCAGAATAAAGAGTAAGTCTCGGTTCATTTCGTCGGAAAATAGAACTATGCTAACTCTGTTCCTAGTTTCGGACTCATCGCAACCGACAAAGGCTTCAATCTCTACGTCGGCGGCAACGGTGGTGCATCACCCAAGCATTCCGAGCTCCTCGCCAAAGATGTGCCCCCTGACGACGTAGTTCCAATCCTCGACCGCTACCTAATGTTCTACATTCGCACAGCCGACAAACTCCAAAGAACAGCCCGCTGGCTCGAGAACCTCCCCGGCGGAATCAAATACTTACGAGAAGTAGTCCTCGAAGACAAGCTTGGGATCTGCGCCTCCCTCGAAGCTCAAATGGAAGAACTAGTAGGAACATTCTTCGACGAATGGGCCGCTGCAATTGCCGACCCTGAAATCGCGAAGAAATTCCGGCAATTCGATAATACCACTGAGACTCTGGAAAACATGGAAATCGAGGAGGATAGAGGACAGAAAAGACCAGTGTATTGGGCGAAGGAAAGTGCCAAAGTGGATTTCAAGAATACGAAATGGACGAGTCTTACCTGGCAGCCTATGATTGAAGCCTCTCATTTCGCTGCAGCGGATGAGACACCCAATGGCATCTCGGCAAACGTCAAGAGGGGAGACACTCAACTTGCAATTTTCAAGGTAAAAGGGAAATACCTGGCATCCCAACAGATGTGCCCACACAAACGCTCTTTCGTCCTCTCAGATGGTCTCATCGGAGATTCGAAAGATAAACTATGGGTTTCCTGTCCCAACCATAAACGGAATTTCGAACTCACAGGCTCCCAAGCTGGACGGTGCCAGAATGATGAGGAATTGAGTATTGCGACTTTCCCGGTGGAGGAGAGGGATGATGGGATGGTGTATTTGAAGTTACCGCCTGTGCATGAACTCGATGGGGTTCTGGGGACGAGCAAGTGGATGGTGAAGAAGGGGGAGAGTGGTGCGCATCCGTTTGAGAAATTGGATCGGAAGATTGGACCTAATGGGACGAAGATGAAGGGACGAAAGCCGTTTGAGGCGAAGAGACAGTTGAATGGGGCTGTTAGTGCAGGCGGTGGACAAGATATTGATTGGTGATCATGGGTTACTGGGGAAAGGAAAAGGGGTTTGGGAGGAGTTGGAACTTGGTATTGGGAATTTGTAGAATATTTTTGAGGTTTATTTTGGTATATACAATATGTGTTCCTACGTATTCCACCAGTTTCTCTGTGGGAGGAGAGCAAGATGTGGTCATGTACATACATATATGTATGTACTAAGACGAAGTGCATCTGTACTTGAAACGCCACCTGAAAATGGGGCGCACTCCGTGCCCTACCACTATCCTTAGACTCCAGAGCTAACTCCTTATAGAAGCCGCTTTCTTTTTCTTTGCTGCACGTCGCAATTTTTAGGGTGAGTAATCTGGGCGCATGCATATGTGTATCTCGATACGGAATCCTACATATTGCCATATTGCATTGTCACATTGTGGCTTTTGTGGCTGAAAGAGAACGGATTTTGAGTAAGCGAAGTCCCCAGCTTCTTTTCTTCAGATCACCGACGTAGTGGAATAGAAGGGTTGAGGTGCGCTTGGTCTGTTCTAATGTTGCTTCGGTGTGAGAAATTGTCATAATGTCGAACTTACCATGCTAGCAATAACCGCAACAATGACAATAGGAGACTTGGGTTTGACACTCGGGAGGGGTGGGTTACTGTGAAGTATCTGAACGCATCTAGCTAAGTGCGGTCACACATCGTCACCACTCACCTCATTTCAGTCACTATACGAAAATTGTCTTCTGATATTTCTCTCGTCGTGCTACTTTAGTTACTTCCGAGTAGGTAAGGTTTGTAATAAAGGGAAGCAAGAATGCTTTATGACTCCAAGATTTCTTAGATAATAAGGAGGTGTACCTAAGTCCTACTCGTGAAAATTTCGTTGTTTCTACTTTGCAGGTCTCTATGTCTTTGAACTCCCAGCAGGTATAACCTGATATTTCTGCTGTCTCTACTGCTCTACGCAAGGCCTCGAATTCTTCTGAGCTGTTACAAATTTCACTTACACTCTCACCCCGATCAATTGACTTTGTGGATATACCTTCCTGGATCTATAGTACCTGAATACTAACTAATATGAACGTGAACAACCACAATTTCCATCACTCCAGAGTTAATCACAAGACCTATCTCATTAAGCAAAATAAAAAAATTTGAGGTCCAATCACCGACCTTTGGACCGCAAGACCGCAAGACGTTGAGGTGAAGAGGGGATTGGAATGATTATTCACTTTAATGGTCAGTTATTGACACTAGTCTCACTCGAGCGAATCACAACTCCTCAAGAAACCATTCAAGAAAAATTGTGAAATCTGAATAATAACGAAAGAGTAAGCCAGGCTGAATCCCATAACTCTTCAGAGCAATATGAAAGTCTCACCTATATAAAGAAGCTATTGGACCAAAAAACAAATAGTTCTAGAGCTTCATCTCCAGATATCCCTACATCAAAACCTTGGAGATCACTCGAAACTCTTCACCACACTTAAACTAGCTAAAGTTAGCCTTTCAATAATAACCAGACTGTTCAACTCACCACCGTCATAATGTACTTCACCATTTTTATCCTCCTACTCTTTGGCTGCACTTTTACAGTAGGTCCATTTCCTTCGATCCAGAATTTGCACTAAACTAACTCACCATCACCAGACCTCAGCAACTCCAACTGCTACCATTCCTACCAATGAAACCCATGTCACTGTTCCAATCAGTTTCTTCCCCGATGTAGTTGCCCAACACATCAACAAAACCTCCACTGTCACCAACTCCACACTTGCAATTCGCAATAAGGTAAGGACTGCACATCAAACTTCAAATTAACATTGCAACGGAAGCTAACCAAACATCCAGAACGGCATTGCCTGCTGCGGTGAATCACTCCAGGGTTGGCAAGGAGCAGACATCGGTTATACCACCGGTAACATCGGATATCTGAAAACAAGAGGAGCTTGCTGGGTTGGAGCTGGAAGTTGTGTCCGTATTGCTTGCCAGTGGAAGTCTGCGATTTGGCTCTGTAACATTGTTAGTTCCATTCCTTCCCCCTTCATACTTCTAGTTCTCTCGGACCTTAATTGTCAACTGTTTCATTTCTGTTCCTACCTTACTAACTCCTCGATTTTTAGAGAAACGAGATCATCGCACCTGCTTGTCCGTATTTGGCTTCGTATGCAGAGGATATTATGGGCACTTGCAGCTCTAGAGGTTTCTACGCCGCTTGTGGTATAGAGACGGATAGTGAGAACTACAGCGTACTTGTTATGGAGGGTAGCTGTTGAAACGGAACATATAGAATAGAGAAAGACACGTTACATGGAAGACTTGGTTTCGCTGAAAGACGCGGACAAGGAAGAACAGGTACTTGGACGATATCGGTGCAACTGGGCTGGGAAATATCTTTAAAGTGGTATATGAATAACCGAAAAAAATACTCAAATGTTGATTCACCCTTGATTTACCGGTTTTAGACTGCTGAAAAGTCGGAACTGATATAATCGCGGACACGGCAGACGAGTTCGTGGTTGGTGGCAGACAAATCGAAGCATTCCTCCATGGTCACGACCAACAAATAATAAGTTTCGGAAACTTTTCCCAGTTGGCTTCTCAGTAATATAGGTTAAAGGCTTTGCTAGTAAAGTCACTTCTGTGGTTTCTACTGAATTAGATCGAATGTCGTGTTCCCAACTTATTACTAGATTCCCTGCAAACTTACGCTGGCCAACATTCGAGGACATCAGCGGAAAAATGGCACAAGACAAAGGTTGCGGATCGATTAGTCTTGACACCGATTTTTATACTGAGTAAGGGGGGGTTGTGGGAAAGCTTTAATGCACAGTCAAAAGGTCAACTGGCTTTGCCACTAGTTTAAACTGAGCATAGTTGAGACAAACAGTCCAAACTAGCCTTTCTCGTAAACAAAACAACCCAGGTAATATAAGTCACAAGTGCTGGGAGTTGAAAGTAACATAGGACTGAAAATATAGTTTTATGTCACTAACAAGAGCGCGAACAATAATCCATTGTATTCAACTTGGATACGCACGGGGACCAAGTAATAGGACGAGTTGAGAAGTCGTGTTTAAGTGGGATAAAAACCCAGTTGTTTTTTTTTGCTTGAGCCTGCGTCGGGAAACAGATAGTTTAGAGCAATATCTGACACAGTTTAGGAGAATCAATGCATCAGTTTCTTCTGCCCCCACATCTTGTCTGACAATAATAGGAGCTATCCTAGACTGCTTCGCGCAATCTAGGTGAGATCAGGTTGCAGAGTAATGCAAGCGTCTCTTAACGTAATACCGCAAGTGAATGTATTACGATCTACAGTGTGGAGACGTTTAGGGGGAGTTCAGGGACCGGTGAAGGGGTGTAAATTGGTGATTGTGTACTTTTCCACTCTGCCCGAATGCAAACAGCTTCTATTTGGTAGATCTCGTCAAGGATCTGCCAAATCTGAATAGATTCTGGGCCAGGTTTGCTAGGGGGGAAGGCTGAAGGTGGTATCCCGCAGACACAACCGCTGTGGACTCACATTTGGTCAAAGAAGCCTACTCGAGTCGGAGAGAGTCGGAGTATGTTTCAGGATAGTCGCTGTGTTTTTTTGCCGTCAGAGACTCAGACTCAGAGTTTTGGTTGGGGAAATAAATGAACAAATACGTTTCAATAAGGTAAGTAAAGCGTGACCTTGCGGATACTTTCCTCAAGGAAAGGTGAAATATAAAGGACTTGGGAAGATTTAATATAGGCCTCTTACCTCAATTCTTACGTCTCTATAGGGTAGAACACGGAAAGAAGGAGTGCATGGGCGTTCAAGTTAGACTTCCTCACGTGATATCCAAAAGCCTCAGTCAGTGTGCCACTAGTGCCTTGTTACGTCCCAACACTTCGAGACACCGATCTGATCTCCCATGACGAGACTACATCACAGGGCACGACTAACCATCGAGACTAAAGTTGCCATCTCTGGCCTTTATGTGTGCTCGGTTGCGCAATTTTTTATGGAAAATGGCAAGTCGAGTCCACAACTCATGCACGACGACGATCAAACGAGCGGACGCGTTACGACCTTCGATACATGTCGGACCATGCATTTGCACCGACTCTTTTCGTCCAAAAGTCTCTGAAACGATTCGTCAACAGCCATCTGATGTTTGATAGATGAATAATATCTGCATAATACCTGATGCGTTGGTATGTACGGTATAGGAATCTTTTAAATTTGATGAGAAGTGTTGACGATACTCGAGGACAGCGAATGTCTTTTCTTCTTCCAAGATTGACCGGTTAACAAAGCTTTTCCTTTGTTCAGTCATTCCAGCAAAATATGAGAACATTCCACTCGGTATAAAGAAGGTGGCAACATCGGATTACCAGTGCGTCATGTTCAAGTACCGCTGGGTCCCAACAATCAGCACAATCAGCGAATTCGGTGTAGACTTTCTCACATATGATCTACAAGACCCAGTGGTACTCCGATAAAGTCATCCTTCCAGGTGATAACCGAGAGAGCTAAGCAATGCCACCTCCTACTTGTGCGTTGTAGAAGATCGGCAACGAACCTCACTTGCACCTTGGCACGCCAATGAAACCATTCCTATCATTTAGTATTTTGTTACCGGTATTTATTCATAAAAAGAAGGTGTCGTAGTCTTGGAGAGATCAGACGGTTGGGAAACCCCTCGAGGGTTAGGTACTTTTGCTGTTTTCTGGTGTGCTTTTCAGCTTTTTAGGAGATTTTTTTATAAATAAGAGCCCCTAGAGGAATTAAGTTTGTACGCACCAATCCGGCAGCCCTAACCGGTTTATTGTCTGTATTTTTTCTTGGATACGGGGCTAGTAACCAAGATTGTGATGTTTCGCAGTCTTGGCCATCAATCGACGTTCGTCTCATACCCGTCCCCTCTACACCGTCAGTTACCAACACGTTGGGACTGTTAGAGCCTCAAGGCTATTCTTTCCTTGAAGCCATATCCTCTGTGGTTGATGCTTGCATTTCCCTTTTCCTCCTCTCCTGTCAGTGGGGTGGGGCTTGGCTAAATTTACTTTCTCGATGGGTTTGACACTCCCGAGTGACATTGTGACACTCGAAGAACCGAAGCGTGTACACTACATGCCTGCTCATATGATACAATCGGTGTGCTGTTATTGTGGGGAGTCAGTCCAGATGAGAAGGGTTGTATAAAGAACTCATTCCTGCTCACACCACCTTTTTCTCTCCCCACCCACTCTTCTGCATTCTACCTTCAACTCCTGGACTGAGTTTATTATTTCTATCCACTCTTTTTACTCCACAATTCACTTCTACCAACTGCCGGCCAGTCATTACATTAATTCCACCTTCACCATGCAATATTCTATTACTCAACTCATGGCAATTGCCTTGTTCACCTCTCCACTCGTTTCTGCTTTGAACGGTGTCGATGCTGCTGCTCTGACTGCTCCAGAGAGAAGATTTGTTGGAGGAAATGCCAACCTTGCCTCGTTGGTTGCCCGACACCAGGCTGCCCTAGACATTGTTATCGAGTCAAGAGAACCACATCGTGAGTACTCCCTAATCTACCAATTGAAACATCAGCTAACATTAAAAAAAGACACTGCAAGGTCCGTGGTTTATCTCTCTCCCGTCTCTCTGCTGTCTATCTCTATGGTCTAGGCTCTGTCGCTAGGCTCCAGATGGGAATGAATGGTGAACTAACGTGCAAAACAGCCAAATTGCCGCTAAAAAGGCAAAAGGAGCTCGTGATGTCGAAATCGAGGAACGTGAACCCCACCGTAAGCAAACTGTCTGTCCCTACCTGTGAGTAAGCGTTTATCTGACTGCAATTAGACACTGCATCGTGAGTATCTCTTCCTGCTCGTCAAATAGCCCTACCGCTGGAAGCCACAAAACTCTGCCCAGCCCTCTATAAGTCCCAAATTAACAACTTTAAAGCCAGATAGCCGCAAAGAAAGCAAAGGGATCTCGTGATGCCATGATCGAGAAACGTGAACCTCATCGTAAGTTTGATAATTCGGACCCCCAGCCTCTCGTGAATGAACTTTTAATTAATGATTTACACCTAGATACTGCTAGGTCAGCATTCCCTGTTACTTTCGACCCCAGGGCCCGTCACGCCCGCCCATATTCCCCCTCAGATGTCTGGGAATGATAATCTAACGACTTGTGCAGTCAAATTGCCGCCAAAAAGGCAAAGGGAGCCCGTGATCTTGCTGCTGATGAAGCACAAGAAGACCTTGAGGATGCTGAAGACGAGGCCGAAGAACTCGAGACCCGTGAACCTCACCGTAAGCAAATCAAATCCTCCATATTTCCAGCCACATATCTGACAACGCAACTAGATACCGCAAGGCACGCCCGCCCCTTTCGGAAGTGAAAAAATACCAAGTGAACCACAAACTAACGGTTTCTATAGTCAGATAGCGGCCAAAAAGGCAAAGGGGGCTCGTGAGCTCTCTGTCGAAGAGCAAGAAGATCTTGAGGATGCCGAGGACGAGGCTGCTGAGCTCGAGACTCGCGAACCACATCGTAAGCACATAATTCATTCCACATAGGGAACGTTTAGCTAACCGCCCATATAGACACTGCAGCGTGAGTTTCCCTCTTCCCGCTCGCTAAAGCCCCTCTGCCTTCATCAGTGGGTTGGAACTTTTCAAACCAATTGCCTAGCGTCTCACTTTTGATTTTTTATACTAACAATGATGAAGTCAAATTGCTGCCAAAAAAGCAAAAGGAGCCCGTGACCTCACTGTTGAAGAGCAGGAGGATCTCGAGGACGCAGAGGATGAGGCCGAGCTTGAGACCCGTGAACCCCATCGTAAGTAGCTAGACCCAATCACTTTCATAAATTATTCAGCTGACAACTTACCTAGATACTGCAAGGTTCGCACCCATTTCCATCTAGCCTCTATGCTCTACCCCCTGTAACATCTATGTGAAGCATCAACTAACTTGTGAAACAGTCAAATTGCTGCCAAAAAGGCAAAGGGAAACTGATTAATTAACGAATCATTGCTCTTGTTAATGTCTGGATAAAGGATTGGTGTTATTTGTATATTACTATAGATTTGTCAGCGGAGTCGGGGGTAACTAAAAAAACTTTTCGAGGGACGGGACTGGACTAGCTAATGAGCGGATTCATCAGTTGAAAAATGAAGTACCACAGACGTTAGCTCTGGTTCCTACCTTGTATTTGTTTTCTAGACCTTGTTACTTATTGCATTATTTGTGCTTGTATATAATATAGATTATAATGTTATCATGATATACTCAAAATCTACGTTTATAATTGCACATGTTGCGTCTTGGATACGAGGTTGTGAGATGGAAATTTTACGCGAGATGCTGAGAGACTCCACCATTCTGTTAGCTTGCCAGTAAATCTCACCTATTCTGATAGAACACCAGTTAATAGGTCCAGTGAGTTGAGTAGCAAGTACGCCGCTCACAATACATCTGGGGGCAAGTGAGAGAAGTGAAATGACCCCCACGTGATATCAGTTGTGGAAACGACGGTCCCTTCCCCCCTCTCTTATTCAATCCTGCACCCTGAAGTCCACTAGCCATTTTGCTCTCCTCAACACTTGAAACTTTCTGGGTAGTAGCAATAGATTCTAGCCAACTGCGGACACTTTCTGCTTATTACTTCTCATGACAGCCACCAAGTCTCTGCACCTCCTCACAGTCAGGCAGTGTATAGCCTCCATTCCGTTCGTTCAAGCCGTCGTCTTCTATCGTCGAATTCCCACTTTTTTTTCCAAAAGCTAGCAACCGGACAGCCCCTTCATAATAACGGTGAATATTCGAATGGTCACTAGCTATCCATATTCATGAACATAACGCTCCTCCTTGAATGAACTGGACGCGCTCTTATAGCTGAGAAGTCTCGTATGCAGCTCGTCCCAAAATAGGTTCTCTGAACATAATCAATAATATTTTACCCATAGCCGGTAATTTTTGCAAGTGTTAACTTCTGATGCTTATACAGATTATA
This sequence comes from Hymenoscyphus scutula, assembly GCA_001399465.1. Lineage (NCBI taxonomy): Eukaryota > Fungi > Ascomycota > Leotiomycetes > Helotiales > Helotiaceae > Hymenoscyphus > Hymenoscyphus scutula. The sequence continues at coordinate 194,747 of LKTO01000021.1, forward strand.
TTGATCAGTGTTGACCATCCTTCTTTGCGATTTTCTCTTTTCGTAAGTTACGGAAAACCCCGATCGAGTCATCGAAAATCTGGGAACCGTTTCTTCACAACACAGTATGGTACAACGGAGTTGAAGTTCTGACAGCTTCCTGCCACCCAACTTATATACTTTCCTCAGTAGCAGCACTAGCTTTGGTGAAACTTACCAGTGCCTCACTTAAAAGAAATTGCCAGTTGCTGCGAGCTATTCTCCACCGTCGGCCCTGGTCATTCCGACAAACTTAAGGAGGCGATTCGAAACCAGAAGCTCAAGAAGAATTTGGAGTGACCATCAGCATAGCATGCCAACATGCTCCGACTAGCAGGGAATGTTTTGGTGGATTTATAATCTCAGAAATTCCAAAGCAACTTAGCGTAATCATATAGCGAAATCCCTTGTTTCGGCGTTCAGAAATCCTTCATCTTAACTAAGAAATATTCTCAGGAGTGGGATTGATGCTTGGCTAAGCTAATTTACGAAAGGGGCTGTGCCAAAGGATGAGGAGCTGAAGACTTTTAGCGCATACTTGTTCATGGAGCCGTGCTTGTTTCTTGGGGAAAAGATTAAGTTTAGAGTTGAAATGGGAGGCCCCCACCTGGCGCATGCGGGTGTTTTTTAGGGAGGGGGGGTCACGGTAAACAGAAACATCACCATCTAGTGCTATTTTGCATGCGCCCATTCACTTTTGGGTTTGTACTAATCGTCTTAATAGTGTTAAAAAGAATTTCTTGAGTGATGAATTTTGTGAAGAGTTTGTTTATCAACAATTGCTCTCAAGGACGTATCTTTCCGTAATCCCCCTCAGACTCTTACTTCTATTATAGCACGTAAGTATGCTTTCCCCGCCTTCGGCGGCGAGTAGGGGAACAAAATTTATTAAAAGCCAATCCCTAGGAATTATCCTAAATTTCTTTGAGAGGAGATTTTGAAAGTTGAAAATTGCAAGGGAGCCCATCCTTCCTAGTAATCGCAGGCTTCACCAACCTACTCGTCCACCTAAGTACTTGGCCATTCTTTCTCGCCACCTTCTAGAAACCACTAAACCATCTCAAAATCATACACTTCCTTCCTCATATTTTTCCCTCTCAAGCACCGCCCTCCCGTTTAGCATACTCCTCCTCAATCCTCTCCTCATACAGCCTATCAGCTTCCTCCTCTGCCTCGGTCTTTTGCGGTGGTAGAGTCTCGTTTAGAGAGGTATCGGTGTTGGTTGGTGCGTTGGAGGTGGGATTCTCCGAAGATGGGGTTTGAGAGGGCATTTTCCTCTTCTCGTGTGTGAGGAGAGCTCGAAGAGGCATGTATTTGTCTGATTTGATTTGAGAGAGGAAGTTTGTGGTTTGGGAAGAGAAGGTGGCGGGGAGGTTCAATTTGTACCCCTCATTGTGGCGTTGTGGCGCAGGCTCGACTACAAAATCACGTGTCGAAATTTATCTATCCTTTTTGGCTCGTCTTTGCGCTTCCTTAATTGATACAAGTAAAGCCAAATATTCTAATCTCTCAACAAGAACAGGAATTTGACGAGAGTTCCGAAACATTCAATTTGGAATACGAATTTCCAAGTGCCTGATTCTCGAAATGAAAGTAGATAAGCGAGTCCGCCCTGATATAACTTTCACTCAGACATCACATGATGACGATCTGGTATCCCGATTAGGTATGCAACTCGGCATCTCGCCAAGCAATATGACTTTCTTTGGTTGGACTTTCGCACATAGCCAACCCGTAGTGACACCCAACCAAAAAAAGGGAATCGTATCTGCAGCCGCCTTATAATTTGATACCTTACACGCCATAGTGACAAAAGAAGGCTTTGCATTCAGATGTGGCCCAAGATTACACGATCTGCATTCCCAAAGCGGTATCCAACTCGGGGCTCTCAATGATTCGAATGCAACACAACAACCTAGAGTAACATGTGTTTCGAGAATAGAAAGTGTTATATATCCTCCTTCTTCTCCCTATGAGCCCCGAATGTTCTCCTCAATCTACTCTCTTTAAACAAACCTTTTAGTCTCCTTGTCTCCGGAGTTTTCTCCAAATACAACCCATCATTTTCCTTTCCCTCTCTTTTTCTTGCCCCAAAGATGTCCTCAACTCCCCACCCCGACGGCGTTGCCCTTTCCCACTACGCCTATAATCCCTCGAAGCCCACGGCCATAGTAGCAACTGTCGTCTTCTCCATAATATTCCTCCTAACAACCATCCAATGGCTTCGTTTTCGATCTTGGATAATGCTCCTCATGGTTGTCGCTTCGGCAATGGAGATGATTGGGTATATTGCGAGGATATTGAGTAGTAATGATATTACTGATAAGACTTTGTTTGTGCTGCAATATTGTCTTGTTATCCTGGCGCCGGTTTTGATGGCGGGGTGTTGCTATGTTGTTTTTGTAAGTTTGGATTCTCGTTGATGAGGAAAGGGAATGGAGTTGAAAAAGCTAATAATGTGATGAACTTAGGGGAGGACTGTTTTTCATGTTGTACCTAAGTCTCAGAGAACCTTTAAGCTACTTTGGATTTCGCCGAGATGGTTGACTCCTATTTTTGTGGCGACTGATATAGGTATGTGCTACCTATCTCTTCTGTCCAGTGTATCGAGTGGTGTTCTGTAGTGGTCGGAGGAAGTAATGGGGCAAGGTAGAGAAGCTAAGATGGAAAGTTTCTCGAGAGTAGGTTGAAGTGTCCGTCAGCCAGGGATTTTCTTTGTGATTTTCGCTACACTCTTTAGCAGACATTCCTCAGGGACTCTACCTGCGGCGAATCCATCTGTCAATTATAGTGTATCTGCGAGGCTCAAACCCCAAGAAGACTTCAACTCAACACTCCTCGCTCTTCCATGAAAGCATCTGTCCCTAAACATAGTACTAACTCCTCTGTCCACACAGTCGCACTTCTCCTCCAACTCTTTGGCGCAGTCCAGCTTGCAACCGCTACTCCAACTGATACAGACTTCAAAACGAAAGCCAATCGTGGAAAAAGGATTGCAGAAGCCGGTGTCGCCGTTCAGCTGATTTGTTTCGGGTTCTTCATGGTGGTGGCGATCCGCTTTAACTTCAAATCAAAACAATTCGCCAACAACTTCGAAGAGCGAATTCATCTCGCGTCCCCCGAAGCGGCTGGAGGAAGGAAGGGAAAATACGTCACCATCGATGCTGTAACACAGAAGCTGAGGAGAAGTTGGCCGACTATTTTGAGGATGACCAATGCGGCTAGTTTGTGTATTCTGGTGAGTTTTCAACCAAATTACCGCGAGTGATGAAACAAGGAAATTTCGCGAAGGAAGAGAGGAAAGTGCTAATCGGAGATAGGTTCGTTCTGTCTATCGAATGGTTGAGTTCTCAGCAGGGAAAACGGGTTACCCGACAACCCACGAGTGGTGGTAAGTACTCTACCGGTACCCTCGTGGACAAGCTCCTTCGTGTTGTTCGTATTCACTAACCAAAAGATACACAGCATGTATGTTTTCGACGCTTTAATCATCTTCCCTGTTCTTGCCTTGTTTATCATTTGGCATCCGGGTCAGTACTTACCATACATGGGATTTCGTTTACCCAATGAGGCGCGATGAGCTCTTGTCATATCTGATCAACTCAAATGAGGAAAGGTCTCAATTGAGATGGTAGTTAGGGCGGAGACGGCATAGTGGCGTCGCTAGAAAGTGACTCTGCCATGCGCCAGACACGCTATATTTCGTATCTACTTGTGGAACTGTTGCTGGGCGGATTCTTTTCTCTCTAATTATTGGCGGAGAGCTGGAAGCAAGGACGGGAAGGATTAACTCTATTGTTTGCGGTCAGGTACAAGTTCCTCCCCTTGTATGTTACAGTAGAGAAGTTTGACCAAGCAATCTCATTATGCACCCACCCCTCGAAGGAACAAAGATGGCAACTTTCCACGGAATTTGGACATTGATGTCGGACATAACAAGAAGCAGTTTGACCATAGCAGCACAGGTGGGGAACCCAAATTCGGTATCATTTCGCGATTTCTGACATTACTGCAGATATCTTCGGCAGATTCCATAAACAGCGACTGCTAGCAGATCAGCATTACAAGGGCCATCGGATTTTTCAACCCACCTTGATACTGAAAGTAGACGAATAGGGAGAATGGGTTTTACCGATGTAGTAGAATGCGGAAGCGTAGAAGGCTCGGCTGCTCCGATGAGAGAAGGCGTAATTGTAACCTATTGGGTGAGGGTGTCACTGTGGAATTGGCTCTGCAATCGCATCGCTTAATCTTCTCACTGGATCCTCAGGTTGGTTTCGAACGATTCTCGTAGGACAGGAGAAGCCCCGTCATAGTGGGGTAGATGACTGGTTACCGATGGGACGAATCGAAAGTGCCAAGAAGGCGAAGGAGAATTAAATTCTTGAACAAAACAACGCGCCCTGGGCCATCCCCAACAACAATTTAGAGTTATGGGGGGAGATTGTAGTGGGATTTTTGGAGCATGCCTGTCATTGGCTCTTGTTACGTATTTCCGTAGGATTACCGGGTAGAGTGGTATATCCGAAAAGAAGGTGAAGAGTGGAAAGGTGTTATAATAAGCACCATGCGCCTCTAAACCTCCATGGCCCAAGCTTGATGAACAGCATACCCTTTCCAGCCAAAACTCGGCAGAATTCTTGGAGGCTTAGCCCTTTTTGGATCACCGCCGAAAGCTCGGTTCTCTCGTATTTTCTAAGGCTGAGATCGAGCCCCACTGCCCTTATAAGACGAACGCGTAACAGGAACCGTTTAATAGGACCTAAAAGCCAACCTTAGATCTCGATATCACCTGCAAGAGAATGACCTGTCTAGGACTGACTTTCTTTACCTAATTCAAACACCGCCGACCTTTTAACTCCAACTTGGATTTTCTGCTCGAAAAACGCTTTTCTTTTTGCATGCACACGGCAGTTGTACTCGTTAAACCTTACTCCACAATAACCCCAGACAACTTTGCCATACCAAAGACATGGTCTTTTGCGGGAAACCGAGTAAAGGTTGTTTGAACTGCCGGAAGAGAAGAATTAAGGTGAGGTCGAGTTCTCGTGCATTTATTTGCACACCCACGCGGAAGCTTATTCTTATTTTTTTTGTAGTGCGACCAACTCCAACCAAGCTGCTCGCAATGTAATCATACCCTTCCCAGGTTTCACCACACTCCCTACCTACTTCCTATCACGTCAGATAGCGTTTCTAACATCTATATTAGGTTTACGAGCCGAAAAGGAGTGCACTGGCTATCGTGACCAGTTGGAACTCCAATTCCGAGATGAAAATGCAACAGTTCTCATGCGGACAGAAAAGAAGCGAGCAAAACAATTAGTAGATAGGACCAAAGCACGCTCATCCTCGCCTGGAAAAGCACCAAGTTTCAAAGGCAATCCCAAAAGCAGTCCCAAAAGCAGAAACGCCAATTCGTCCCCACCAACCGTCTCGAGAAGCCACTCCCCGGAGGAAGACGTTGCTAAAATCTTGAAAGATGCAGGCTTGATGTTCTTCTTTACTCACTATGTCGTGGTCCTTCACACCTCTCCAACCGGAGAAATGGTTGTAGACTCATCTCCCCTGTGGGAGGATTTTCACCTAAACTTCCCGCTATTGCTCACTACAGCATCTTGTGTTGGATATGCTGGCCTGGCGAACGTTTCCAAGAACCCAGATTTCCTCATCATTGCAAGAAACAAATACGCAACAGCCATTCGTTCCATCAAGTCTAAGTTGGAGAACGCGTTGAACGAAGACTTTGATTCTCTATTCCGTGCGGTGATGATGCTGGCAGTATTTGAAGCAAGTAGTAGAAAAATTCTTCGATTTTCCTCAAACTAATTCTGGTCCAGATTATCAATGGGACAGCACAAAGTAAAGCACTAGGGATTCAAGGTTGTGCGTCTGGAAGTTGGAGTATACATATTGAAGGGGCCGCCGCCTTGTTGAAAATGATTAACTCGCAACCAAGCGGAACGGTTATGGTGCCCCCAGTGCGAGTACAATCACAATTTTGCTTTAGTGCGGTATGTATTTTTCACCTTTATTTTATCCTTTTGGACGGCGTCTGATTTGAACTATAGTTGGTCAATAGCCTCTGCAATAACGAGCCAATCCCGCAGCCAGTAAGAGAATGGGCTCAACAATTCTCTGGGAAGCTTAGTGATGGCGAAGCACCTGCAGTGGAGCTTATGTACCTCTGCTGTTCATTTGTCGATTTAGATGCTCTCGCAAAATCCAATCAGCCCATAGCCCCGGAAATCCTCCTCTCGCAGGCTCGGGGACTGGAGGCTGCCTTGGAGAGTTGGGAAGCGAGACTCCCGTCACGCTGGTCTTTTCTTATCGGCTCATCGACCGATAGTGCAGCAGATCTATATGATGGTAAAACCCATACATACACCGATCTGTGGACTGCCAGAATCTATAACAACTATCGTTGGACACGAATACAGGTCAATGAAATGTTGTTTCGACTATTGCCAGAGCAGAGGTGGGATGAGATGGAAGATCAACATGCTGAAGAACGGCAGAAATTTCTTGCCACCACCCTTCGTCTAGCGGAGGAGGTTTGTTGCAGTGTTCCTTCGGTTCTCAGTCGGCATTGCCCTGAGAATGCCGCATATCGATCAGCACCACCGTTGTCTGGCTGCTTTGTGATCCTGTATCCGTTGGCCATTGTAGGAGGAGCTATGGGCGTGCCGGAAAAACTTCATTTGTTTGCGGTAAAAATGCTGAGTGAAATTGGACATTCATTGGGAATTAAGCAAGCCCTTCAGATGGCTAAGGCGATCAAAAGTCAACGAGCGCAGCGAGAGATGGAGGAGTTGCACGATCTCTTTACCACCAATGTCTTTGGTGATTTGGATTGAAGGTCGTCTGCTATGCTGCCTACTAGCAAGCATAGCTACGTAATGAAGGGATTCTCAGTAAGCACTTGCTAGGCGAGATACCCCTTTTCCCTAGTCTCCGATGCTCGTAAACCGGGTGGCTGAAGGAAAAAGGGGTAGTGGTGCCAAGGGTTCCCGCTCCACCCCGCCGCGCCAACTGGAATGGCACAGACGAGCGGGCGCGGGCCGGCCTCAAGTCTCCGAACCTTCAACAACAACAACAACACCACCACCTTTCACCATTTGTACAACAGAACAATCCCCCCTCTCTACGAACAAATTTCCCCGCCATCCTTCTGTCGTCCTACGCACATGCACTCGGCCTTTCTCGTCCTGCACATTGGCAGGATTTACAACGTTACTCGACCATCTGCTGGCTACGCTCGACAGGCCTAGCACATATCAGGAAGGCGAGTCGAGTTGCCTGCTGATCAAGACGGACTAGGAACCGTCATCCCTTCGTTCGCACAAGTCACGGCCATGCACAGCAATCTAGAGTGCATCGAATACCTGCACACCTTCATCCGACCTTCCCCTCATTTGGTCGGCTTGCACGAAATCCAGGGGAAGCAACCAATTAACACATCAGATCAAACAAGGTTGGGTTATCCAGACAAGGGTTTATATCTTCGGTAGTGATGTCCCGGGACCGAAGAGCTCGACCTTGCTCAAGTGAGCTTGAAGAAAGCCCATGAGGGGGTTCGACGTGATCAATTGCGGGGGAGGAGATCAAATCATGTAAAGGCTACCTACCTTAGCCAGCATAAATTACATATCTAGGTAGTGAATAGCTAGGTCGTACCTTCCTCTGCTGTGTTGGTTACCTCTTATAAAGGGAAACGACATCTTGCAGCCTTTTTCCTGTATCTGCTGTCCGTCAATCTACAGCATTGATTTTTCCCCTCTCTCTTTTGCATCGCGTAATTGTCTCGACATTCCTCGAGCTGGCGCGTAATTGTGTCGCTGAGAGACTTATTCATTCCATTTCCTCCATATCCTCTGCTTGCTATCTTCCTTCCTCTTACCATGCATTACTCAAAGCTTCTTCTCGCTGCACCTCTCCTCTCCCTATTCTCCACGGCACTTGCTGTGCCGCACAACAACGACCTCCCCAAACAAAAGGGACGACGTGATGACCATGCTTTGAATAGGCAGAGAGCAGATGCAGTCAAGGAGGCTTTCACCTATGCTTGGGACGGATACTACAAATATGCTTTCCCTCACGACGAGTTGAGACCAGTTTCCAATGGCTTCAGTGATTCGAGGTGATTTCCACTCTTTTCTACCCCGCATACCGGACTAATTGGGTTTAGAAATGGATGGGGTGCAACCGCGGTAGATGCATTGAGTACAGCATTGCTGATGCAAATTCCGGAAGTTGTAAATAATATCGTCAATTACATTCCTACCATTAAGTTCGACCAGACGACGGACCAAATCTCACTCTTTGAGACCACAATCAGATATTTGGGAGGACTGTTGTCAGGTAGGGTCTACCGATTTTGCAATTTTGTGTACAATTGCTCAGTCTTTCCTAGGATATGACTTACTCAAAGGACCATTGTCACATCTCGTTACGAATACATCCGCCGTCGATGCAATCCTTGTCCAAGCGGAACGCCTGGGTAACAATCTTGCCTTTGCTTTCAACACACCAACGGGAATCCCCAGTAACAATCTATACTATAACCCGTCAAGAACAGATGGAGGCTCCACAAATGGTCTCGCTACAACAGGAACACTGGTTATGGAATGGACTCGTCTCGCAGATCTCACAGGAAACAAAACCTTTGCGGATCTCGTACAGAAGGGGGAATCCTATCTCTTGAACCCCAAGCCAGCTTCTTCAGAACCATTTCCCGGACTTGTGGGAACCAACATTGACATCAATACCGGACTTTTCCAAGATGCTTTTGGAGGATGGGTTGGCGGAGACGACAGCTTCTACGAGTACCTCATCAAAATGTATGTGTACGACACGACACGTTTTGCCTCGTACAAAGATCGTTGGATCCTCGCAGCAGATTCCTCAATCGCCCATCTTGCAACTCACCCTTCCAGCCGTCCTGACTTGACCTTCTTATCCATCTACAATGGCAAGAATCTCATCCATCTTTCTCAGCACTGTAAGTATAGCCCCTCCTCTCTCGCAGAACCATACTAAACTCCATCCAAGTGGCTTGTTTCGATGGCGGAAATTTCATCCTCGGCGGCCTCGTCCTCAATGAACAAAAGTATATTGACTTCGGTCTCCAACTCGTCAACGCCTGCGAAGATACCTACACCTCAACCGTAACCGGCATAGGCCCCGAGTCCTTCCGCTGGGTAACCAATTCGACGCTCGCCAACGACCCCAACAATCCTCCCGTCCCCACCGAACAAGCGGCCTTTTTCGAGAAAGCAGGATTCTACATCACGGATTCCTACTACGTCCTCCGCCCCGAAGTCATCGAGAGTTTCTACTACGCATATCGGGCGACGGGAGATCAGAAATATCGCGATTGGGCCTGGAATGCTTTTGTGGCTATCAACGGGACGGCGCGGACGGGGAGTGGGTTTGCGGAGTTGAGGGATGTTAATAAGGAGGGTGGGGGAGGGTTCGAAGATTTCCAGGATAGCTTTTTGTTTGCGGAGGTGCTGAAGTATAGTTATTTGATTCATGCGCCAGATAATGTTTGGCAGGTTGAACATAATGGGGTGAATGAGTGGGTTTTCAATACTGAGGCGCATCCTTTTAAGGTTGTTGGTCCGCATGTTTGAGAGGGGTTGCTTTGGGGGGCTGAGAAATGAGTAATGGGAATGGGATGGATGGCGTTGCTTTTGAGTTGGTTATCGGATAGGATAGGGACGTACATATTAATGATGAAATGGCATTAATTATTAAAGTAACGTTTGTCTCGTTGCATATGGATTGCTTACGGAAAGGAATTGGCGGGTTGGGGTTGGCGGCTATTGGTAGGTGACCTACTTATAGCAACGCGACGGGTTTGAAAAGCAACGCGACATCCAATCGTGGGTTGCCCAAGAATAGCAACTCTGAAAGTTTCTTACTATCGTTGGTCTACCCAGGAATAGCAAGTTCTTGCTATTTCCTGGTTATTTGGGTCTAACTCCGTACATTTTCTTAAGTGCAATTAGTAGGTTACCTACCACTTGCCACTGTGAACTTCTGCGAATTTTTAGGTCACCTACCAATCGTTGAGGTCACAAAGGAGGAGCGTGTTTCCAAGTTGATACTGATAATCAGTAGTTTACTTTCTGACCAGTCACCAACACAAATTCTGGAGATTAGTTGCTTACTCGCAACATGACAGCTTACTTGTAAATTGATAGCTCGTCTACTACTTCCCAGCTTATCTTTAACCGGGTTTTGAAAGCAGCTCATCTGTAAAGTTCTAGCTTATCCAATTTACCGGCTTATCTGTAACTCGATAGCTCTTTCGCTAATGGCTAGCTAACTTGTACCTAAGAATCCGGGATTGCCCCCAAATTGTTAGTTTACTTGCTAACTAAAAGCAAGTAGCTTACCAGCAACTAGGTCGCTTACTTACCATTTTGAAGTCCACATCTTACAGTATCTTCACATTAGTTCACCCCCTAATAACAAGCTTACCCCAACCCCCTCATTTCCATGAACTACCCCGCTCGCATCCTATGCTCACCCTAACCCCTCGAAAATGACTACTGGCTGTCGACCCTGTGGTGTCAGGTAATGAGAACCCATCTCAGCCCCTCAAGATACCATTTCACATGGTTTGCACGTCATTGCGTTGTATTCTTAATAACGTCTGAATTCGAACTTAGTAGCTTACTCTTTTCATTATTAGGTGTTACTTCTGAAGAGAATATCTCTCTATTTTATTATTATTATTATTATTATATAATTTTTAGAAGGTATTTCAGGTATAATGTCGTAAGTTACTTAATTAAACTTATTATTCTATTAATATTGATTAATTTTTTCTATTAAGAATTTAAGACGTATAAATAATTAATAATATTTTATTTATATTAAAAACCTATTCTCTTTCAATAATTATAATTATATTATATTTATAAGTACAACTAAAGTAACTAGAAAAAAAGAAAATAGAGCTCTTTTTAAAATCTTCTTAATAGAGAGTATATAGTAAGAATAATTTTCATTCTTTTATTAAAGTATTAAGAGAGGAAAAAACTCTTACGTTAATACTCGAGTTAGGTTAAGTTAGATATTTATTTAGTAGATACTAATTTTGCTATAGGCTTTAGTTATTAGTAACTGAATTTTCCTTCTTCGAATATTCAACTTTAACTTCTGAAATAGTTAGGATTTAGTATACTTTGTTTACTATTTTCAGGACTAACTAATAGGGTCGCGTTATTAATTAATATTATAGAAATCTTAGATTTTCTAAATAATATATAAGATTTACTAAGTTATAAGAATTAAGTTTTTCCTTAGTTATTCTACCTTACTATATTGTTTAGTTGATAGTTTCTAAATCTTATTTATCTAAATACTCTAGCCTAATAAGTAACAATCTAACCCTAGCTCTATGTAACTCTATAGCTAGATCGCTAAATGTAGTATTATTTACTTTTTAATCTCTCTAATTTTATATCTTCTATATCTAATATATATATATAAAAGAATGTACTATTAATAATACTATCTATCTCTAAAGAAGTTTAGATATTATAGTACTTAGTCTTATATCCCTATATAGTATTAAGAATAGTTTTTTCTAGATGTTAGCGAATAAAACGTTTTGTCTACAAAGTCCGAGAATATTAACCAACCTGGCAGTATGAACTAATATGATAGCTTTATTGGTCAATCTAAGAAATAGTGAATAAAGCATACTAGATAACGAGATTTATTCAACTTATTACTCTTTTCATAACGCGGAACGCCAGCTCTACCTAAGTACGGACTATAGACCCTCTGCTCTCTTGAGAGATAATTGTTCAAATCAAGAAGGATCTTGGTTCTCGTTCTTTTAAACTGGCAGGATAAGGAACTGTAATTTTTCTCGAGTTGTGTTGGAATAGAGGACGAGACCCGTCATGGTTCAACCGCGACGCGACGCTCTAACTAGCTTCCTCCACTCTTCCTCGCCATTCATTATGACTACTTGTACAACGCACATCGCCAGCATACTGAATCGCTGCTTAGTACTGTAGCGAGTCTGCATAAACTAGTTATCCAATTTTCATCTCCCTCAAAATCATCTCTTGGAAAAAAAGCCGAGCATCGATCTGCACGCTGCTAATACGTCGTATTTCAGCGCGAATTCTTGCTTACTTTCTCTCCTTCCAAGAGTTCGACTCCCAAACTCTCCTTCCGAACCTAGACGCCACTCCCGTTGTATCGCCTTAACGACGCGCCTTACGGCAGTACGAATTTAGACCAAGAATGTTCCGCGCAGGGCTCCGAGTTACAGAGTTCGGTCCCGGGGACGCCAAGAGGGTGATGGCTGTCTTGTTTCTTTTTGAATTTGATATTTCATTTTTCTCAGTTTCTTGATTTGGAATTGAAGATGAAAGGATAGTTGCATCGTAGACAGGAACCTTTTTAATTAAACCATATTTCGTACCTTGAATGCTCTGTTTACCGCAATCCACCGATTTCCCCGCGGTGCAACCCACTTCAGTTGGGGGAATGGACCTCCACTTCCCATGCAGGTGGATCCCATCCCAAGTCTCAACAGTGTTGTTTCTCTCCGATGAAGCGGGTCGATAAACAGTGACAGTCTTGTACAGTAAGTACTGTATCCGTCAATGCTTTCGTTTCCGGGTTATCTTGGGTTGGATAAGACAACTGTCGATATGATCATCACAATGCCACACAGTTGAAGAAGATTACGATGCGTCATTGAGACATGAGTTAGACCTGACGAAGAGTCCTGAGATGCGCGCATAGAGTCGTGATATTAGGGTCGAACATCTGTAGGGTAGAAAGGTCAATCTAGAGGCAAAATCACGACGAGATTGTGACCTCTAGGAGAAGGTCCAAAGATTGAAAACAGGACACGCAAGTTGGTCATTTGTCGTCTCCTTCAGAAGAAACAAATTCACACACAGAACAAATGGAGTAACCTACTGGGACCTGGAGGCAGTGGATGGTCGATGTTGGCAAATCAATCTTGGCTCCATGAGCTAATCTTAGCACAGTATGAGTCTATGACGCAGTCTGCACGATTGTGCCTTCTAGAAATACCGACTTCACAGTAGCGTACGAAGAGGAAGAGGAAGTTGTCCGTTCCGTTGAAAGACGTTTTGTTTTGGGATGATGGAGCATGTACTCGGGATGTTTGAGCAACAGTTTGAACCAGGGGGAACCTCTTGGCACAGCGGCTGTTCCCTCCCTGAACTCTCGCTCCCCCCCTTGGCAATACTCCCCCCCTTGGCAATATTTTCTCCTTGATCTCCCCTTTCTGCCCTTTCTCTCTCGCCTGCAGTTGGTCGCGTTTCCGAACCTGAAAAGTGATCCTCCTGCACGGAAAGGTAAATGTACGGAGGTACTTCTGCGTTGGGACAAAACCCGCAATCCAATACCGGTTTTACCAGTCGCCTGCGCCTTCGGACTCATTCCCCGAGCCCTCCCCCACAACTTTCCCAAGGCCAAAGAGCCTCACTCAAGGTGGGACCAGTACCAGTTGATTCCAGGATTCTCACCATGCTGATGTGTTGCTCCCAGCAAGCGCCAAGTTTGCAACATCAATTGCTTCCAACCCTTGTTGTCTCGGCATCGAACATCGCTGAGAATTGTCAGATACGGAGCTTTGGCCCTGTGGACGTCTCCATTCCCCCCAAGGATGCTACGGGGATACTCCAGGAGTTCCAGTGTCCATCTTGGCTTGACTTGGGCGAACAGCCGAGTCACTGGTTCCTCGACGTTTCCGGTTGGTTGTGCCAACAACAAACTGGGGGAATTTGCGCCGCTCTCACTAGGGGATACATGGTGAAATCCAGTCTCCTCATTGGTGACTTGCCATTGACAGCTGTCGATGGGTGACAGGCCTAATGATTATTTTCGGATGGTGATCAGACGAGTCAAGCGTGAGATGAACCTGGTCCCAGATAATCTCGTTTCAACAAGTTCTCTCAACACTAGTCCACCCAAAATATGGGAGAGCATCAGAGTATATAGACTGGGAGATCCTCTAGCTATGCCTTTCCTCCCCATCCATTCTTCCCTTCACGTGCTGTGCATTTCTTGTTCTTTCTTCAAACAGAGGTATGTCTCCTTGGTATTCTGGGATAATTCTGCTTTACTGACTCTCGATACAGCTGTGCTCCATAGTCTATTCTTCCATTCCATATACTTCTTTCATATCATACCAGCTTGACGCTTCAACTTTATAACACTTTTCATCATGAAGAACTTCGCCCAGATCTTAGCATTCGTTGCTCTTTCCGCCACCGTCGTTTCCGGACGTGTTCTCCCAGATGCCTCGAATGCCCTCGAAGTCAGACAACCAGTAGTCCAAGCTGTAACCGATATCTACGGTCGTACACCCAAGAAAGCAGAAAAGGCCGAAAAGGCTGAAGCCGTGAGTACCGAGTTTACCGTTGACGGGAGACTCGTAAACTAACATGCAACAGGCAAATGCTACGGCTGATGCCACAGCAGTCGAGGGAGCCGGTGCAAAGAAAGCCGGTGCAAAGGGAGCCAAACTCGATGCTGTAAGTCTTCTCAACCCCTCAAAAGACGGGTGGAAGATCCCTGAGCTTTGTTCCGAGAACCCCACTCTCTCGTCTCCTACCTTTTGAGAAACAATGAAATACTGTTCGAGTACTTGTAGGAGAATCAAGAGATTGACTTCTCCCTCTTTCTATCCCCTCGAACAATATTTTGATTGTCAAAGAATATCTTATCACATCGCAATATTTCTCCGGACACCTGACTAACTCCACATAGGCCGTAGGAGCAGGAAATGCCACTGCAGATGCTGGTGGAAAAGCAGCCAAGGGTGCAAAGGAGGGGGCTGCAGGTGTACGTTCTTTCAAGCTAACACGATATTGATACACATACTGATATCTCAGCAGGAAGCTGGAGCTAAGGAAGGGGCTGCCAAAAAGGGAGCCAAGGAAGGAGCTGCTGTATGTATCCTTCTCGAAAAGGAATTTAAAACAGATCTAACAAGTAGTAGGAAGCCGTCGTCGCCGAACCAAAGGCCGCTAAAGGCGCTGCAAAAGAGGAGGGGGCTGCAAAGGAGGAGGGTGCTGCAAAAGAGGAGGGTGCTGCAAAAGAGGAGGGTGCTGTCGTTGCTGGTGCGAAAAATGCCACCGAGGGTGTAGATGTCGCCGCCGGTAAAAAGGGCAAAGATGCTGAAGCTGCCAATCAGGCCGCGGGCAATGGCACCGCGGAAGCTGGAAAGGCCGCCAAAGCTGGAAAAGCAGGCGAGGCTGCAAAGGCTGGTGAAGCTGGAAAGGCAGACTTGACTGGTGCCGCCGGGAAGAACGCGACCGAAAACGCAGGCGAGGCTGCAAAGGCTGGCGAAGCTGGAAAGGCAGGCGAGGCCGCAAAGGCTGGTGAAGCTGGAAAGGCAGGCGAGGCTGCAAAGGCTGGTGAAGCTGCAAAGGCTGGCGAAGCTGGAAAGGCAGGCGAGGCCGCAAAGGCTGGTGAAGCTGGAAAGGCAGGCGAGGCCGCAAAGGCTGGTGAAGCTGCAAAGGCTGGCGAAGCTGGAAAGGCAGGTGAGGCCGCAAAGGCTGGTGAAGCTGGAAAGGCAAACAGCGGAAAGGCAGAGGGAAATCAAGGAGGACTCAACGATCAGATCTCGTCCATCGTCGAGTCACTTACCGGTCTCAAGCTTGGAGATCTCGGATTGTAGATCCTCTTTCGATTCTCTCTCAGAACATTTGAGATGAATGGTTGTCTTTTCTTCGATCTTGTCGTTGTGTGCATTAGCGGGGGTTTCTTCTTGGGATGTCTTTTGGCTTGTTTAGATTTTCTGTCTTGATGAAAAGTGTTTCCTATTGTTTTGAGCTGGGTATTATAGAAAAGAGGTATGGTAAGCATACTTAGTGGATTGAATCAAACTGTGTTTGAGAACGATATTGAATTTGTATATCATAAATTGTATTTATATATTAACCTATCTATATGACTCTACCTTGCTTGCATCTTTTTATTTGTGTCAACTTTTAAAGACTGTATCCCAGATCAACTTCCTGTTTTACTCTTCATTAGATCAACACTGATTGATTACCTTGACTAGGCGATTGATCAATCTCACTAACAATTTGTTCTTCTAGTCCATTTCATCTCGATGAACATTCATCATCATGGCGGGCTCTAGGGTTGGAGAATGATGTTAAAAGCGAAGACACAAACGCAAACATCCATAACCAAATCTCCACGGTCAAACTGGATCCGGTTCAATCTGAAGCAATTGTCGAGGCTGGATGGAGGCTGAATGGTTTCTACTTCTCGTAACCATACCAAGACGAAACGGGCTCGGGGTTTCAGGCTGCCAGGAATAGGGAATTGTGCCACACCCCGTGCCACACCTACCCTTATTGTTCAAGCGTAGTAGGGTAGTTCTAGTAAATTGTCTTGAAAAACTAGAACAATGAAAGACAGTTAACCTAGCTATTTCGAATAATCGACTCTAGTTATTCTACAAAGTTAGGACAACGAGATATATAGAGAGGTAGGCGCGAATCTATTTGCTAAGTGTCTATAGGGTGCTAAGGAGGTTGTACTACATCCTCGAATAGAACTATGAAATCTAGTGTTTAATCTTATAAGATACGAAGTCTTTATAGTAATAAATATTTTTATAAGTATAGTATTTCTATTTACTTATCTTATATACTCTATAACTAGATTATTTATCTTAGTTATTAGAATTTTTAGATTTACTACTAGATAGTCTTAAATAGTAATATAATTATTTAATACTATAATTAAAAAATAGAATATAATAAAATTAAAGACTATATTATTAGAATAAGTTAAATAGAAGAATAAATTACTAATAAAATAATAAATAGAAAGATAAAAGAATTCTTAAAATATATATAATACTTATAATAACTACTTATTAGTATAAAAGAGATAAAGGGGTATTTCGTAGTTATTTATATTTATCGATGATCTACTAGTTGTAGGCTACGCTATTAATAAATACCCATCCTAAGCCTTGGCGGTCACGTGTACCGCCCCGAAGGCTATTCACTATAGAATATCTCGTAATACTGGCACAACTTTAAAGTCGTCGAACCACTTCTGTATGAACAATTTACTATAATCCTCTAAGAAATCGACTAATCAGAGGACTCCATTCTATGTCATCTGTCTAATCAGATTACTAGGATCTCTTGTAATCTCCACTTATTCCTAAACTTCCATTTCCCTCATTTCCACCAAATCTGTCATTTTCGCTCTACCTACGTATTTACCTTGATCTTATACTTATTAGTATCGATTAGAACTTTAAGAGTACTATTCGCCTTGCTTTTAGTTATGGAATTAGTAGGATTGTCTTTGCCTTCGATCTATATAATGTAGTTAATATCTTTATGCTTGAATGCTTCGCGAAGGCATATAACGTCTACTATAAGTCTCTTCTCTTTTATAGTACCTAGTTGAGTAAGACAGTTGTACAAGGATCTTGAATCTGTGTAAATCTTAAGTAGGATCGTGTCGTCAAGTATAAGCTTTAGCATAGTCTTAATAGATATTACTATATTAAATCCGTTGCTAACAGTATATAGTTCTAATACTAGCACGCTCTAGGTAACTCTCTTATACTTCGTCGAGCTCTAGTATAAGATATTAGTGTTGCCCTAACTGTCCATCAAGGTGATAAGGTATCCAATCTAGGAGGTGTAGTCCTTGTTGTTAGTAAAAGCGCTGTCTGTAAAAACTACGATTTTGAGGCCGTCGCTTAATTTAACGTATTTTAGACCTCGATCGGAATTATTAATCTGCTATTAAATGCGCTTATTTAATTGGCTAATCTCTTTAGGATCCGGGTCTGTATTCTGGGCCAGATACGAGAGGTCAAAAGAGGCTTCAGGTTAGCATACGCCGGCAATATATGCTCCCCGAGCTTGTTACGCTCTATATTCGTCCTTATTGGTGGCAAGCTTTAATTTGTCGATTTACTTCTTCTAGCTCAAGTATATCGATCCATCTTATGCCATAGCAATGTTGCCTCTATTGAAGTCGAGAGGGTGATCTGGCGTGAGTTCTTCACGTTCCTTAGCCTTGAATCCTGCCTTCTTGAGTTCCACTTCTTCTTGTTCTACAAATTTCTCATCTGCCAGGATGAGAGTATTATCAGTTTAGAGTCCCACCAGACCAAAGGCGCTATCTAATGTCGATTCGTTAGCGATAAATAAGCATGGGTCGTAGGTTAATAATACTATCTTCAAGAATCGTAGGTAGTGCTTACTATACTTAGCGAACTAAAAGGCTCCTGATTCAGGGATGCTGTACCAGGGTTCAAGGTTCTTAATAATCTTATTAAGCTATTATAGTACACGTGGGTTCGTGGGAGGATTTGTGAATAATCGACGATTTAACTTCTTACTAGTCTAAAGATATACTTACTTGATATCATAGATCAAGAGCCTCAATTTCTTCTTCTTACAATTACTCAAATTGCCCTTGTTAAGTAGATCCTCAAGCATAGCGATAATAAGAATTAGACGTTAACTAATACGTTGAATTATAGGTGATTCCGTAATAACAAATTCCTTTCTAGTGTTACCCTAGGCTTGAATGATTAATCTCGATTTACGTGAACTATCTAGTTTAACTATACGATAGAACTTAGAATTAAATATACATACACCCTTGGGGACCTGTGATTTGTCGATTAAGTTGAATCCTTGAAGCTTCTCAAATCTAGCGATTTCGGCTAGATCCTCTAGGGAGAGTTCGTCGGTCGTAAAGTACATTAGTACGCTACATATATATGCCGTGGCAACGATGATCTTGCGTGGTCGGCCTCTCTTGCTAGTACGCTCAAATCGTACTTCTAGCGCTGGTTGTAGTCGCTCTAGTTCTGGCATATTAGGTGCATTTTAAGCGTTTGATCGCAGTACTCTAGGAGGCTCTAGAGTTAGCGATCGTTGACCGACTACTTCTAGTTCTGGGTTATCTGGTCTGATTTCCATGGTAATTTCTTCGTAATATGGCTTTACTACCGTGGATCGAAATTACGAAACTCTATTTAGTAGCTTCATAAAACAGTTCTTGTCTTCTATGTGAACAAGAGGGTATAGACCTGTCTATTTACCTAACTCTCGATATACTATAACAGGATAGTTAATTAGTAAGTCCTTTAGGTATAATGTAATTAGTCTATTTCTCGATTTAGAGGCATCTTAGACTTGTCTTTATACTATAATCTTATAAGCTTCTACTATAGTAGCTTACAAGGCTATTAATCTTTATACTATGTTTTAAGAGAGTAGATCTTCCGCTGTTATATATATATATATACTAAATACTAGTAGTGTAGGTACAAGGCTATTTAGTCCTGCTGTATCGTTAATAGCCTTGATTACTATCTATAATTTAAGGTATTTGTCGATAGTTAGTACCTCTTAAGATATCACTTTATACACGCGACAGAGTAATCTATAGTATCGCTCTACTATGCCGATTAAATTATATATCTCTACTAGTACTACTTTTACTATTATACCTATAGTTCTTACATATAACTAGAATTCGCGACTATAGAATTAAGTTCTAGTATTATAGGTTACTAGGTCTAGAGAACCTAAAAACATATAGACCTAGGTTCTAGTAAAGGTCTTCTATACAGTCTTTATAGATATATCTTCAAGCTAGGCTATAGCTTAGAATCCTATAGCTTTATCGACTATATATAGGAGAGGCTTTTCGTTAATATATATAATATCTATAAATATATTAAAGTTAAATTTATAATTATTATAAATCGTAAACTTAAAGTACTCTAGTAACTTTCTATATCTCTAGTATAAATTATAATACTTTATAAGTTCCTCTAGAATCTTATATTATACGTCGTTATAGCCGGCTTACTATAATATAGTATATAATCGTTAAACTAATAGATAGCTAAATCGACGATATAAGTAGTAAATATTCTCTTTAGAGAGTAGATATTTATAGTATTAATCTTAAATAAATATACTTATAGTTTACCGTTTACTCTATTATAAGAAGAGGTGTCTATATCGTTATATAATTAGAATTTCCCGACTATCCTAGATAAGTATATTCTTAAGGTTATTATACTATATACCTAGTTTATCTATACTATTAATATATAGAATAAACAAGATGTTAATACTAGGCTCTATAATATAGAATTATCTATCTCTAATAGAGGAGGTAATATTAACTAATCTAATATTTAACGAATTTCTAATACTAAATCTTATAATAGTTTAACTCTTTATACTTTAGTCTAATCTTATATCTAGATATATAGACTTATATACTAGGAATTAATCATAACCTACTAAAGATACTCTAGATACTTCTATATTAATTAGAATACTAAAGAAGTATAATCGTAGGTATTACTTTACTATAATCGTTAAGTACTCCTCTAGTAGATTAGACGCGTTAGGCGTAGTAACTTCGTTAATTTAACTAAGTTGATTTTAAGAGAGAGAGATATAATCAATTAGGTAACCTAGAAGTATAGTAGGATTAAGTATATATAGATATACTAAATTATATAAATTAGTAGTAATCTCGCTTATACTCTTAAAGTTAATACTACTAAGTAAAGTCATCTAAGTAGTACTATTAATATTAAGAGTATTAGTACTTTCTTATATTTAAGTATATATTTAAGTTCTAGTAAAGTCTTCCTAGATTAGTAGTTTATCTAATCTATTAAAGTTATCGTTAACGTCGAATTTATATTCTATAACTATAATCGTAAACTGTTTATTAGTATACTAGTTATCTATACGCTTTATAAATTCCTTATAATTACGACGTCTCTCTTTATAAGGATGCTTTACTAATCGATAATCTAGCTTCTTATAAATCTAGTATCTCTTAGTCCTAGTATTATAGTATCGGCCTTTAAATTAGTTGTAGTTATAAGAGTTAGAGTTATATATATTATATATACGTCGATTAGTAAAGAAGGCTTAATTTTAATTAAGTCTTAATTAAGAGGGTTTTATACCTATACTAGGTAGACTAGGCGTAGTACTTAATTCTATTATATTATAGCTTTATAGATAGTTGTCGTTAGTAATATATATATTAGTTAGGCTCTAAGATAACTTATAAGTACAAATTAAGCTTTTAATACTATTAATGAAATTTAGTAGCGTCTTTTACTCTTAGGAGGTATAAGCTTCTCTATATAATAGTATACCGATATAGGTAAGTATAAGCTTATTCTTAAAGAAGGCCTTACTTTATAACTCTTATATTAATCGTAGGTAGAGCTTCTTAAGTTTATTTACTAGGAGTTTATATACCTTAGAATCCTTTTTTTTAGAGTTCTTATTATATATATATTATATATTAATTTAATTCTATATACTAAGTTAAAGTTCCTAGTAAGTATAGCTCTTAAATTGTTCTATAATAGATATATAAGCTTAAGAGAATCTAATGTTATTTAGCTAAATTATAGAGTTATAGAAGGTCGCTAAAAGTCCTTTTAATATAATTAGAAGAGCTAGTATACGTCTATACTATAGTAAGTTAGCTCCTTTATATATATTAATAAACTTTATTAACTTCTCTATAAAGTTGTCTCTAGTACTACTATACCTTATTTCTTTAGTATAGTACTTTTAGACGTTAGTTAGTTATTAACTAACACCTATAGCGGCTTGTAGAGTAATAATAGTAGCTATATTACTAGGAATATTAGCATGCTACTGATTTGTAAAACTAGAAGTAGACGGTCTAGGAGGTAGAGGTAGAGAGTATTTTAAGCTTGTCGAGTTTATAAGAGATTAAGGGTTTTGTACTCTTAGTATAATCGGATTGCTTACTCTTCTAAGTATTACTTTAAAAGAGGTCGATCGACAGTTCTCCTTCTTAATAATCTCATTCACGTCCTTAAGAGTCTAATATCTATA
Organism: Hymenoscyphus scutula; assembly: GCA_001399465.1. Taxonomy (NCBI): domain Eukaryota; kingdom Fungi; phylum Ascomycota; class Leotiomycetes; order Helotiales; family Helotiaceae; genus Hymenoscyphus; species Hymenoscyphus scutula. The sequence goes on from LKTO01000021.1 coordinate 216,694, forward strand.
ATCTTTGTAGGTTAAGACCTTATAAAGAGTCTTAGACAATAGTCCTCCTTTTATACGATCTATCTCGACATATACGCCTCTAGTACGTAAGGCTCGGCGTAGTAGATGTAGATAATTCTTACTAATCGATGTAAATCGTAGTTCGTTCTAATTATTAAAGTCTATATAAAAGAGGATCTAAAGGTCCTTATCTACGACGTCGCTCTTATTACCTATATACTTATCTCTATATACCTTAACGTATATAACGTCTAGTGTCTTAGAGGAAGGTACTATACTAGGTGGTATAGTTTAGTAGTAGTAGAGGGGTTAGAATTTAAGATTAGAATTTAAGGTCGGAATTTAAGGTCGTTTATATAAGTCGTTTATAGATAGGTTTAAGGGTATAGCGACTAAGGCTCGATTTAAGGTATTCTAAGATGTTATTAATTTACTATATTTAAGATAATTAAGTCCTATATATATATATATGATCGAGGCTCGATTTAGAGTATCTCGAGTAGTCGTCGATTTACTATATTCGTACTATTAAAGCTACTAAACATACTTTATGTTTTTAGTATATAAAGTATACTATTAAAGCTACTACTTTATATACTCTACTATAGTAGTAACAACTTACCCTAGAACTATACTATTAAAGCTACTAGCGATAGTTGTAGGTTTATTATTTACTCTTTAGAGCTTCTAATAGAGAGAGTAACTAGTCTAAAGACGTAGTCTATTTATATATAGCTATAGTAGTAACCTTCTATAAAATTAAACTACCTTCTCTAATCTATATATACTTACTAATTAGTGTTAGTATAAAAGAGGTAAAGAGGTATTTCGTAGTTGTTTATATTTATCGATGATCTACTAGTTATAGGCTACGCTATTAATAAATACCCATCCTAAGCCTTAGCGGTCACGTGTACCGCCTCGAAGGCTATTCACTATAGAATATCTCGTAACACTACTATTATAAAAAGTAGAGAAAGAATACTTTATATTTATAAGAAGAAGATTTTTATTTAATTTCTAGAATATAATAACCTATAATTTTCTAGTTATAATAAGCTTAAGAAGCTAGGTTATATATACTCTATAAAACGACTTAAGTTTCTTCTTAATTAAGTAAACTCTTAGCTTAATAAAATTACTCTCTCTCTCTTTCTTATAGACTATATAAACTATAAATCTAAATCTACTTTAATTAATAAGAGAACTTCTAATTTATAATAAGTAGATACTAAAGATACCGCGTTTCTATTAAAGAGCTTAGTATACTAGTAGATACGAGTTTCGTCCTTGTAATATCCCGAATAAGAAGGTAATAAGATAATTAGTTTTTTATTTCGATTATATAGGTTGATTTTTTGTCTCTCCTCTAACGATGGTTTACTAGTTAAGGGATTTATTAGATTATACGAAGTACTAGGGTAAGCTTCTACTACTGCTGTGATATTTTTCGTAGTCGGTATTGAAATTCGTTTACGGTAATGGAGAGACGAGGTTGCGGATGATGATTTAGTAGTAGAATGTATAATGATTATATATGTTTGATTGATTGAACTTATATCTGGGTATTCCACCAAAGGCTAAAAACATAAAACTCGTTAAAAACCAATCCAAAAAGAGTATATAAATTATCTTGCCCAAAAATGCAGAAACAAAAAAATTCATATCATAAAGGGTTCGTTAAATATTCGTCAAATTAATTTCCGCCTCTCGTTGGTTCATTCATATCCCGAACCTGCGCCCTTACGTCCCACTCCCTCTTCCGCTCATGCCTTCTATAATTCCTGCCTTCCAGCTTTCCGGATTTCCTGCCGCCTTGGATGTATTTTTTGAGTGGTGATTGGTGGAGGGGGTTTCGGGTGACATTGTCGTCGAATAAAAGGCTCGCGTAAAATCAGACGGGTGATCAAAGCCCAAGTCCAAGACCAAGGCATGACCCCGGCCAACTCAAACTCAAGACCTCACTCATCGTCTACCACCAGCTAAGAAAGATAACAGAGGAGAAGGCGACGGCCTCCTCTTCTCCTTCTTCTTCACCCACTCGAACTCCGGCTCGCGATGGCGATGTCGCGTCCCCTCGAGCGCAAGCATAGTCGGGTGTCGATGTTCACGGATCGTGCGCGTGTGCGTCCAGAGGATATCTTGTTCGTATTCCGGGACCCAGCGCTTGATGAGAATGTAATCGGGATCCTGGAGGGTGGCGGTCAGTACAGGTATCTTCTTTTTGGACTGTAAGTGGGGTTTCTTACCTGATCAAACTCATAGTCGATTCGGTGGGCACGAAGGGTCTCGATGGATAGATGTTTTCGAGACATTCGGGTGTAGGTTGGACGGTTGGGATCAATAGGTTCCCTTTTATTGGTGATGAGGGCGATTTGCCGCTCGTCGATTCCGTTTTTGCGCAGGTCATCTTCGAGTCTTCGGGCGTACTCTTTCTCTCGCTCTTCCTTTTCTTTCTTCTCCTTTGCTGCCTTTTCAGCTTCCTTGACCTTGAATTCCTCCACTGCCTTCTCCGACTCCTTCTTCACAAGTTCCTTTTCCTCTGCCTTCTTCTTCTCTTCCTTGAGTCGTTTGAGTTCCATCTCTTCCTTGATGCGTCGCGCCTCTGCCTCCAACTCCTTTTCGCGTCGGAAAGCAGCTAATTCCCTCTTCGCCTTTTCAAGTTCGGCATCCTCACGAATCTTCCGAGCACGAGAGCTTTCATGTTCATATTTTTGTCGTGCCCACGAGAGAGCTTTATCCTGCTCATACTCTATCCGCTTCCTCTCCTGTTCAATCTCAATCTCGACTTCCCGACGCGTCTTCTCCTTTGCCCTCTCAATCTCACGATCCTTTAGCTCCCTCTCCCGCAAGAGCTCATCGTACTCGCGACGAGCATTCTCGCGAGCTCGATCCCCGTGGAGATCCTTGTTGCGGATCGTGTCGAGCTGAACTTGCATCTGAGCCTCTAAGCGAGCTCTCTCACGGATCCGTTCCAACTCATAATCCCCGTGTCCGTGTGACGAGCGAGAAGAATGTCGTGAGTGCGTTGAAGAGCGGCGGGAATAGGAGTGAGATCTGGAGCGAGAGCGTCTCCGAACAGGGAGAGCTCCCAGGAATTGTTGTTCATCGTCGACAATGTGTATCCGGTTATTGACGATGACCGGAGCTGGACCTGGATCACTTGGACGATGTCCGGTGGATCGGGCTCTTCGTGGTAAACTCGCATTTGGAATTAGATATCCACCCCCGCCGTGATGATGTGCGTAGTAACGGGGCGTTGGCCGTCCATAGGCAGCCTCTTGGTAGACGACTGGAGGTCGTCCCCGGTTTGGTGGGAATCTGACCTCGAGGTCATCTTCGTCATCGTAGATGTAACTCATTTTGTAAATGGTTCGATAGCCGGCTTATTCTGCAAGGTTACGAGCGTTTTTGTGTTTTTGTGTTTTTGTGTTTTTGTGTTTTTGTGTTCTTGATGGTATTCCGACTGGAGAGGTTCGTGGAGAGGTTCGTAGGGCTGTGCGAAAGCGAAAGCGAAACCCCGCAGTTGGTGGATGGATGGATGGACAACCCCGCGACGGGCGTTAGGTGGGATATGCGATATGCACTGGGATGAAAGATAGAGTTTCTTGGAAGAGCGATGCGATGCGACACACGATGGTGCGTGGTGTTGAAGAGTGGGTGTGAGGTTAGAGGGGGATATGAAGAGGAAGATAACCACACTTGGAGGATGATCAGATGGTGGCAAGCAGGTCACTGGTGTGTAATTTGAGAGGCGCAAGAGCAAGAGCTTTTGGGGTCACAGAATTGATGAGGGAGAAGGAAAAAAAGTCGGTGTCAGCAGGAGTGGGCATGGGCCGACTTTTAAGTGAGACTCTGTGAGGAGAGGCGCACTGCACCTTTGCACCTCTGCACCTCATCTGCAGCTATCTCCGTGCAGACCCTCCTGTCTTGACTTTTTACTGGGTGGGTACTCCGTATTTTCTCAGCTTAATAAATTTAGCATTAACTAGTGCACCAGTGATGAATGCTGCCACATAAAGTGGTTGCTCAAGGGGTTGTCCGGTGGGTGTTTGGGGGCTGAATTAGAGGGGATCAAAGGGGGGGGAAAGATGTTGGTGTTGCAGACTGAACCGAATCCAAGACCCGTGCCGCTTGAAAGAGTTTCTAGGGTGCTCTCAAGGTGGATATGAATTCGCTTCCACGCCAGAAATGGGAATTGCAGCGCCTGCAGCCCTAGCGACTGCTCCCCTGTCTCCACTAGCAGCTCTCCGTAGCAGCAGCAGTGGAGATCTCAGATGATTGACAGGTGGGTGTGAGCCTTCAAGGTTCCATCGCTCAGCCGCTCGTCAAAAACAGAGCAGAGCCACGAAACTTTGACATACAATTCCAGCAACCTTATCTTGCCTGCACATCGCTGCACAAATCCAGAAGAGAAATGGAAGAAAAAGGTGCTGACCCTCCTGCTACCTTCTGCTTACTCTGACGCAACTATGCGCATGCGAGGAAAACACGAAAACACCCTCCCCGTGACCCATCACTTTCCACCTCGTCTAGAGCCTACAACCACCAGCTAGCGACCTTAGTGCAAAAAGCAACCTGCATCTAACCCCTCCCACCACCCTCCCCTCGTAACTCAGCCCAATACCAGGAACCTCCCCCATCAACAAATCTAGACTCAATCAGGCACTCTATTCGTCTCCTCCCAGATGATATCCATGCCTGTAGGTACTGTACCTAGGTACTAGCGCTGCACAAGTACCTCCCAGGAAAACAGTTCCTCTCCGCGCCTAACCACAGAAATGAAACACATCCTGCATCTGGAGCCGCACCATCTATTTACAGTGTAAATTTTTACACCATTGCTGATGGATACCCCAAGTACGGAGTCTCCCTCACGTTTCAAGAACCGCAGAGAAGAAGACCTAAGATACCCTACTCTACCCTACCCAACCACACACCTACCTCTCAACGCGTAACGCCTCCCCCTCCTCATTCGGAAAAGCCCATGTCGCTTGCTTGCTTACAGTACCCTACCGGAGGAATATCCCTCCAGGGCGTTCTCTTCCGCCACCTATGCTATGGACTCTCATCTCACTACTTGGTTGTTGTTTTTTGTTGCGAATCCAATCTAATCCCGTGGCTTGACTCTTGACTCCCCCTTCGGTGAAGGCGGCTAGCTGGTTGGTTGGGTTGGGTTGTGTTGGGTTGATATTTTTGTACCCTTATTTTGGCACCCTTATTTTTGGCCCCCGAGTATTCAGAATCCAGAATCCCAGGCGGTAAGTGGAACGAGACGATTGTGTGTCATCATACCTCCGTACCAAGGGGGAGATCGATCTAAAAAATGTTGGCACTTTGTGAGTGGGTTGTGGATGATGGGAGGAGTTAGGTATGTGTCAGGTAGGTAGGGACGCGTTTTTTGGGAGTGTATTTTGTTGTTTATGTTTATTTTATGGATGGGAAGGTGTTGGTGGTGGGTTGTTGTAATGAGATGTAATGTTTTGTTGGTATTTTCGCCCCCAATGATTTATTTGGTTGATGTACGTTCAGAGAGAGGGAAAGATGAAACCTCTAGCGGGTATGTTCTATTTTTAGAAAATTCATAGCTAGGAAGGATCTTCCTTCACTTTAGTGCTAGAGTTATCTCCTCTTGCCAGCCACAGTAAATCCTTAACCTCGACCTCTCAACTCTAATCCCTCACCCTCATCCCCAACCCTCATCCCTCACCCTCACCCTCAATCACTACCCCCTCCCCCCACTCTTAAAAATCTGATCGATATGCTCCCGACTATTCTTATGCGTCGTCTCAAGATACACCAACTTCTTTCCCAAATTCTCCACCTCAGCCTTCAACTCCGTCGTCTCAGCTGTTAAGCGTCCATCTACCTCTGCGATGGGACTGTAGACAAACCTGGGGAAATATAAGTTAAATGTTTGTTTTATTTTATTTTTGTGATGATGTGATGATGTGATGATTGAATGATTGGATGTGGATGATTGGGTTATTGGATGATTGGATAGTATGTTGTGGTGTAAAGTAATATAGTAAGAATAGGTAGGAGAGTAGGGAGTTCCTTTTTGGAAGATAGATATATTTGTTTTGGGTATTGAACTCTTGCTTGAGTATAGTAAAAATAAAAAGGGAAGAAATTCCAAGACAGACAAGTATTCAAACAAAAAATTCAAAACAAAAAAGGATTTAAAAGAGAAACAACAAACTCACATCTTCCCCACCCCTTCATAAACCGGGGTATCAGGCGGTAACGTCGACACCTCGCTCGACGTCAACTGCAACATGCGAATCTCGCGCTGCTTGAGCGACATTTGCGATTTGACCGTGGCGATTTGTTGTTGGGATTGGATGGCTTGGGTTTCGATTTCTTGGACTAACTGTGAGGGGGGGAAGGGGGGTTGAGGTCAGCTTTGGATATAAAAGTAGATGAGTTTGGG